>PVIJ01009315.1:0-67664 GCA_004024925.1 Scalopus aquaticus
GATAACAAATATGTTTAGGGGAAAAAGATGGGAGAATAAGGAATGATTAGGAGAAAATAATGACAAAATTGCTTTTAACATCATCGAAGTAGTAGGCTATCAACACTTTACTCCTTTTGCTGCTGAGTGGAACATCTTTATGGGTAAATTGTGCCCCCTCAAAATTCTTATGTTCAAGTCCCAGCCCAACTATCTCCAAAAGTGCCTGTGTTTGGAGATAGGCCCTTAAAGGTGTATTTGTGTTTAAAGGGGGTGTTTGGGGGGGGGTTCTTAGTCTAACATGACTAGTGTCCATGTAAGGGGAGATCAGGACACAGAAAGACATCAAGATTGCTCTCAGGGAAAGTCTCCCTGAGGACACAGAGCATGGAAACTGCAAGCCAAGCAGAGACCTCCAAAGAAACCACCCATTCCAACACCTTGGTCTCGGACTTTTCCTTCCAGGATTGTGAAAAAACAAAACAAATTTCTGTTGTGTGAGCCATCCAGTCTGTGCTGTTTTGTCAAGGCAGCCCTAGCAAAGGAATCCACACCCAGAACAGGAGATTTCTTGCAGTCACTCTCCCATCTCTGCCTGTCTTCCATGCCTGGGACAAGCGCCCACTCCTCCGCATGCCCCCTCTGCATTGCGCTGTGTTGCCCTGCAGGGGGCAGCACTGACCTGTCACTCATCTCAGGGCAGATTGTAAAGGCCAGACTGTCAGCTTCCAGATAGAAAGCGGTAGCTCCTGCAGCACCTCCTTAGTGCCGCCAGTGGGGGTGCCTGCTGGGGTTGCAGCAGCTGCGTGGATGGCTCCAGGCTCCTACTGCTTATTTCCATTGTCGTGCAGCCAGGCCCATTCTTTATATAATCAAGGGTTCTGTGTTGGGAGACATCAAAAAAGGAAGAAAACAAACGAAACTCACAGATTACTTTACTCATGGGGATTGTATTTCCTAGTTCATTTATGGCACTTTTTATCTGAAAATTTTATCGCAGAATGTAGAAGCTTAAATGTCTTCAATGGAATTGCTATGCATTTTCTAAGACTCTGGTGTTTCTCTTTGTATAAAGGCAGGCCTGTTCCTGCTCTCCCTTAAGATACCATGTCCTCATTTATTTCCCTGTCTTTTAAACTTTGCTTCTATATAACAAGCCCCTTGAACGCCTCTTAGGAATTTTTTTTTTAAATCACAAACCAGATTTTTCACTCTTTGAATGCCTGTTCTCTCAGCCCTTGTATTAAATGTCCTGCAGTGTGAATCCACCAGTGATCTGTCCTAGGTAGGCACAGAAACTCCTCAGAGACCGAGACGTGAGGTTTTATATCTCTCACACCGCCCTGTGGGGGCTAAGTGTTCTTAATAACCCCTGTAATGGCTTCCTTATATCTAAAGCCCTTTCTTACATAGACCTCTACAAGTCTTCACATAAACTGAAACTAATTGTAAAATATTTTTTTGTTGGACACATACTTGTAGGTGGGGCAACAAAGTTGGCTCTGAGTACGTTTTGATCCAACAGAGGGGTTCACAAATGTAATGAGGTGTGTGATAAAGTCTAGGCTGGGATGGGTGGTTTTAGAAGTGGAGGAGCACAAGGGAGGGGGGATAGGCCAGGGGTCTTCTTAGAGGAGATGATCATGAGCAGACGCTTACAGGACAGGGGGTTACACTGTGGGCTGCACTCCCCCCCTCACCTCTCACATGGCACAGTCTCCCAGACCTACGATAGAGTCAGTCTGATGCCAGTGTCCCAAAACGGGCGAGACAGGTGACCTTCCCTTTAAAGAGTTTATTTATAGTCCAGCTGGACCTGGGTTACAACATGGTATTCTGAATATTTTTGATATTTCTCATTCATCTGCACGCACTGACCAACATAATTTGTTGAGAGTGAAATGTGACTCTTAAAAGTATGCTAAACAGCAAACTGTGTAAATTTAAATGTCATCGTATCACCATTTTGCACCAGCTTTCTGAAGCCTTCACTAAAAGTGAACATCAATTCTCTTGAAACACTGGTGGTTTAGAATTATACCACTTTGAAAAGTTCCACCTCCAGATTGCTGGCTTTTTCCAGAAGCCTCTTTGGACATTATTTATCAGTATCCTTTCCTCTGTTCATTCTCAGATGCAGATTTATAGATACAGATTTATAGCACCATCTTTAAAAAATATGCAGATTTATAAGTCTTTAGCCTTTAGCATCCTTCCTTTTTAATGTTTGCTGCTGTTTGTTTATTAGTGTGAACTGAAGATGAGATCCTGGGGGGCATGAACTTACCTGTCCCCACCATTGTCTCCGACATGCCTGGCAAAATATGAGATGTTTGTTACTCTAGATGATGAGGCAAGACTTAGTCTCAGCAGGAGACCTTCCACCACTAAAGTGGCAGGCGGATTGCTGGCTGGTGCTTGCTTTGGTGGGAGAGGACTGCTCTCCCCTTGAGGAAAGATGATTTTCCACATACCTACCATGGAGTGCTTTGGTGCTGATGTTACCCAAGGGAAGTACCCATTTTAGAACCGTTGTGTATTTTGAAAGTAAGGAGATACTGAGCTTAAAATGAAACAATGGCATTTCATAAAGAACAGGAAATCTCTAGAATTATTAGACCCCCTTTCACCTCCCTCTACCTCCCTTTTCCTCTAAGGTGAGTCATGTCACCCAAAGTCTACTGATGTGCTGTCGTCTGACTTCTCAATCAATGGCCCTACCCACCTCCCTCCCTTTGAGGCTAACAGAAAAGCAGGAGTCGGCATCAATTGGTTTCTAGTGTCTGCATCTTTGAATCGGTACATGGTGCACACAGTACAGCCGCAACCTCTTTACCTATTTACAGAAAAGGATGTTCATTTCCTCGCTGAATACTGCACAGATCACAATTTTCAATATCAGTACTAATGAAGCGACTGTGTTGCTTTGATTGCCATCCGAATGTGAGCAGCTAATTAGATTGATTGTCTATTTGATGCCTGCTGATTACCTTATGAAAGCCCTCTGAATTCCTGACTTTGTGAGAAAATGCCCCTGACTTTATGATTACTGATTGATGCTCCAATTTCTGATTGCTGTGTGAATAGATACTTAATAGCTCTGTCACCTTGACAAGGGTTTTGGTATTCATAGGATGAGGGAAACAGAGCAGGGTGCTCTGTTTATCAATGTCTACCAAACATTTGAAGTTCTTTAGAGTGTGCAGACCACACATCAGGGGAATCTGTGGCCTTGTCACAAGGCCACACAACTAGCATGGTGTTGTTACCGAGAACAAGGAGAGGGGAGGAGGCAGGCGGTGGCCCTGAGGTGCTGTTCTTTGTGAAGACTGGCTTAGGATAAGGATTAATCCGCGTGGCCCAGGAGTCATCTCTGGAAGTGACAGTTTACTTTCAATAGTTTGCAGACTGTGGCTGTAACTCCTGAGGCAGATGCTCTCAATTTTGCACTCAAATACTTAGAAAAACCCCAACAAAGAGAAGTTATTCATGGAAACACCAAGGACATGTACTGAGAGTTGACCTTTGCTGAAAACTAGAATTTCTCGCTGTGTGATGTACACAACTAGATTGTAAAATGGAAATCCTGATTCCACTAAATGCTGATTGATTAAGGTAGTTTTCTATGAAGGTCTCTTCATCCTCTCTTACTTTTTATGTTTGTACTAGAAATAGTAAGTGGTGCCGAAGCGGAGAATTGGGTACCTTTTCCTCTGCTATGGACAAGATACCTTCAGAAACGGATCTGCTGTCTCCATCATTGTCTTCCTTTCTGTATCCAAGCAGAGATGATCACATTCAGGATGACAATTACCTTGTGGTGTAAGATCTGATAACACAGTCATTACTGATAATACAAGAGATGGATTGGGCTGAAGAGGAGAGTCAGGATGACACTTAAGGGAAAGTGAGAGTGAAAAACAAATTTGACTCATTTCATATCTCTCCTAAGGGTCTCTGCTGATGATGACTCACCTTGCTTGTGTTTTTAATGGTTAGAAGTTACCAAATGCAGATCTGAGTGAAACAAACACTCATGCAGGCAGCTGACTGACAGCAAGGTGACTGGTAAATGACTGTAGAAATAGCCTGGCACTTCCTAGCAACATCGAGTAACTCCCCTTCTTGTACATCCTCCAAACTTGCAGAACTCTTAACTCAAAGGTACTTAACTAAAAGTGCATATCCCAGAGCCCTGAAACTCTTATCTCCTGGGAAGAAACAATGAGAAGGTGCAAGTGGATTAGGCTGAATCTGAAGGTGTGGACGAAGATGTGAAATGTAACCTGTGTGAATTTAACTCCCATTCACCTGGCTACTGATATTACTGTAGTCAAATCTACCTGCTAGTATCTTTTATCTTTTACTTTGGAGTTAAGTTTTTCTATGTTTCGGCTGAGATATTCTCACCACTCTAAGTCAGAATTTCAATGATAGTCTTCTAAATGTTTTAAATTTTTGTATATTTATGTCTTAATGTGTCAGGTTATGATTAAAAAGTAGGGGTTCACCTTCATTGTTTCCCATATGAAACTACGATTTTCCCAAGTAAATGAATTGAAAAATCCATCTTAGGCCAATTGAGTGACAGTGCCAACTTTCATATATCTTGTTTACATCGGTGTGTGTATTTTGTTACTAGGATTTCTTTTGAGTATTTGATTAGAATTGCAATGAAGCTTTTTATCAAATTAGACCAAATCTTCGCACTACTTAGTCTTCATATTTATGAATGACATTCATTTTTATTTACATGACTTTTGTAATCTTTAAATTTATTTTACAAACCTACACATAAACTACTCTTATCTTTTGTTGGATTTATTCCTGTGTACCTCAAAATTTTGTTTCTATTTCAAAAGGGGATCTTTGTAAAATTTCCATTTGTTTTTGGCTGGCATATAAAAATGCATAGATTTTTATTTATTTGGTGTCTAAAAAAGCATTATTGATATGTCGCCTCATGGGGCAGCAGCATTGGGAGTGGCATGGGATGGAGGAAAGGCAACTCAAAGTCCAAGCAGTGAGAGAGAGACCTAGAGGGGCTTACACCTATGGAGATAAGCGGCTCTTTCCTGGGCCAGTCTCACATTTATTCGGTATCAGATTCAGGAAGATGCACAAGTGTGTGGAGGAATGGGGGTGGGGGTGGGGGATGTGTATTGGGATACGTAACAGTCTGGCACAAGGTGGGGGGAAGTGAATCTGGGCTTTTGTCTGGGGGGCTCCATTGTTGCTGCTGATCAAAACATCCTCTCTCTAGTCCCGTTTACATTTAACTTCCTGTCAGGTGGTCTAGGTGGTTACGCTAATCTGGCCATCATGTCTGCCTGCTGTTTTCAGCAGATCTCCTCACACCAAGACTTTTGTCCTGGTGAGAGGCTCCCTGCCTGATTACATTTTAGCTTGACCAGCAGCAACTCTGGGCACCAAGATGACATCCTGAGAAATAGGGGCCTGGGTAACTCACAGTGATATTTTTTTTTCTCTTCTTCATTCCTTATACCTTTAGTTTCTTTTTGCTTTGATGCAAACAACATTGAAAAAAGTTGTCTGTTGAAAATATAAGGCAATAGTGCATATTCTTGTTTTTTTCCCTTTTTTTAAAAAGAATTTCTTCAATGTTTCACTGTGAAGCGCTATCTCAATTCAAACATATTTAGGATATTCCACATATGAGTACAATTACCTGGTAGTAGTCTTTCTCTTCTGACTTATTTCGCTTTCCAAAATCTTCTCCAGTTCCATCCGTTTTGTGACAAATGATAAGATTTCATTTTTTCTTTACAGTTGAGTAATAGACAAATCTAAGCCAAAACAAATTCTAGAAATCTGACTATAGAATTAAGACTACCAGATATGGAGGATGTGGGGTGAACAGCAAAGGAGAAGGCAGTCCAAGGGTCTATAGAGGGGATAATGGGTGTTTGGTGGTGGTTGTGGTATGCTAACATATCACCGAAGAACTGAAGAGTATAAACCAATATCCCCAAATCATATACAAGGTTGAAAACCAATATTATCTCAATAAAGAAGAATACAGTTGATGTTTAAATCCCATTAAAGTAACAAATTATTTGTTTCTATAGCCATATGATAACTTTTTAACATCTCTGTGCATTTCTGAATGCATACCTGTATTCAAGGGCTTACACTCTCTATGGCAGATGCAATCTATGTGTGAGAAATGGAGGAACTAGGGAAAAAACTCTGTATAAAGAGAAATAAATAAAAAGGCTCTATTGCTGAGAGACGTTAATCATCATCTGAGTTTTCATCAAGCTTTAATTTTTGCTGGTGGAGGTGACGGAGGAGATCGGACTCAATAAAAGAGACATCACAAAACTAGAACCTGACTCACACAAGGAGGCTGGGTAGAAAGAATCAACATATCAACCCAGTGATAACCAAAATTCCTTTGGCAGCTAGTGCCTAAAGCTGAGCAAAGGGCAAAGATACAGAAATTGAGCCCATTGTGGAATTTCTGGTTCCATTTCAGGTTCTGGTTACTTACTCAGAATCAACAACAGATGAGCCATGAGGATGAGCCCCTCCTGATAAGCCCCTCCCGACTGAAAGAGGACTATAGCAATACAATCCTTGCACTGGCTTGGGGCATCATCTGGCCTGCCCACCTGTGTCTCTGCAGGTGTCCTTTCCACCAACTCTGCCCCTCTGCAGGGCGGCAGCCTGCCCGCCTGCCCGTGAGCTATACCATGTCGGGTCTTCACTGACCTCCCTCAGCAGAGGCAGCTCTCCCCAGGGCTGACCGCCTGCCTGCGACCACGCAGGCCTCTCTCTTAGCAAACCTGTCCCTTTCGGGGCAGCTCTTGCTGCCCACTTGTGTCGATGCAAGCTTCCCTATTCCTCTGTCCCTTTCCCTAATAAACCTGTTCCTTGAAATATAGCTAAGTCTCTGTCTCACCGCGTGCCGCTGAAGGGAGCTCTGGTAAATCCTTTTCCAGAGTGAACCCAAGGACCCTGCTCTTAGACCCATCAACTCTAAAACGACATCATCAGGTCTTGCCTTTATGTTGATGAATGCCGATGGGAGAGTGGTTACTGAGGTTGGGTTAGCTGTGGCCGTTTCTCAAAATAAACCAAAAGTGAGTTTTGAAAAAAATCAAAGATATTTAAGTAGTTAGAATATGAAAGTTTTCATTTATTCATTTATCCTCAAGGTTTTTTCATTTCATTTATTGTAAAAGTTGTTTTTTTTATTTTTAATGACAACTAGGTGTTAAGTCTATGTAACTGAAATACTTAAATACGGATTATTTAATGTAATTGCGTGGCAATTATATTAATAGTTTTTAAAAGTTATAATCCTGAATGCTTCCAAATTTATCATGTAGTACCTTAAATGCATGGCTGAATTTGATAAATAGTTAGGAATTTGCATATTATTACCACAGTGGAATATGCTTGTAGATTTTACTTCCTTGTGTCCTTGTGTGTGTGGGTTTTTTTTAAAGGTGTTTTTCTTTATGCATACAAGCTGGGGCGCAGGCCAGAGGTGTGGGGCAGTGAGAGGGTTCACCAGACACAGAGTGGGGAGCAGAATAGGCAGATGGACTGAAATACACTGCTGAGGGGAGCAGCGGGCGAGGCAGGAGAGGTCTGCTGCGCCATGTGGGAATCTCCCCGATGGGGCATTGAACTCACACAGCAGCCACCAACAGCTCCACAGCGCTGCGCTTAACCCGTTGCACCCCCAGGGAGGTCCTGTTGTGTGATTTTGGTGTCAAAGTTCTATCATAAGAATACGTTTGGGAGGACTATTTTTGTGTTCTTTGAAAATGTGTAAAGACACAAAGATATCTTTCTAGCTCTTTTCTATTCTTTGAAATTTTATTAGAACTTGTCTACAATGGAGAGCTGATGATTTTATTTTGTGGGAGAAACTTCATTTATTTTTTTTAATATTTAGGAAGCATTTAGATTTTGAATTTCTTCTTAGGTAAAACTTGATAGTCTATATTTTCCTTAGAAGCAGTGTGTTGGTCCTAAGTCTTCAATTTCTTTGCCACACATATTTCATAATCAGCTATTACCTGTTAAAACTATTGTTAAGGTGGGCCTCCCCGGTGGCACAACGGGTTAAGGCTCAGCACTAAGAAGCTGTCCGCAGCCTCTGCAGCGTGAGTTTGATCCCCGGCCAGGGAGATTCCCAAAAGGCGCAGCAGACCTCTCCTGCCTCTCCCGCTGCTCCCCTCAGCAGTGTACTTCAGTAGATCTGCTTGTTCTGCTCCCCACTCTGTCTCTGGTAAGTCCTCTCACCCACCCACACCTCTGGCCTAGACCCCAGTTCTTGTATGCATAAATAAAGAAATCTTTTAAAAACATGTTGTTAAGGTATACAAAGAATCTCAATTGGGAAAGAAGAAGAAATGAGCATGACATGATAATATACATAGAAAAATCTTCAAAATGCCATGGAAAAACTAGTCAAAACAATCAGTTTAGCAAAGTGGGGAGGTATAAAATCAACACACAGAAATCAGTTGCCTTCTATATTAAGTTCAACTGAGTCACAATCTCCCTTCCATCTGCTCCTTCAATTCCACTTTGACATGTAACATGTCAAGACAGCTTCCTGGTATTGGAACATGGATGTCTTTGGAAGACCATTATTCCTTCTACCTCAATCACCCTAGAAGTTTGCATTCATATATGATTTAACAAAGCTCATGTTAAACTCTACCCTCCTCTCAAATGAGACAGGGAACTTAGAATTTGTGAGTTTTATCCATTCTCATTTCACATACCATATTATTGTTCAAAACGTTAGTTCTGTGTTCATTTTTCTGTACCCAAATTAGAAATAATTGCTACTGTTTTCTCAAACTGAATCACCTAGCTATGCCTCCAGCCTATGGCATTCATTGCTCACAATTCCTTCTTAATTCTCAGATCTGTCTTCTAGCATCCTGTCATTTTCTTTCTTTTTTTTTTTAAAGATTATTTATGCATACAAGAACTGGGGTGTAGGCCAGAGGTGTGTGTCTGGGGTGGGGGGCGGTGGTGAGAGGATTCACCAAAGACAGAGTAGGAGACAGAACAGGCAGATCTACTGAAGTACACTGCTGAGGGCAGCAGAGGGCAAGGCAGGGGGGGTCTGCTGCACCATGTGGGAAGCTCCCTGGCCAGGGATCGAACTTGTGCTGCAGTGACTGCAGACAGCTTCATAGTGCTGAGACTTAACCCTTGTGCCACCAGGAAGGCCTGGATCATGTTATTTTCCCCTTTGTTTATCCTGTTAGTGATTTTCTCTTTTATTTATCCTGTTAGTGAAGGTCTGCTGGTATGGACCTCTCTGCTTTTATATATATGAAACATCTTTATTTCACCTCATTTTTCAATAGTAATTCTGGTCTTACAGATGATATTGAAGGTTATTTACTCACAGTAACTTTGGCTTCCACTTTTTTTCTGTTTACAAGTTGGCTGCCAGTCTAATTATCTTTTCTCTAAGTGTAAACTGTATATTTTCATGTGCATGCTTTGTTTATTTAGAGGTTCTACAACTTCATTAATGTTTGTCCTGATTTAATTTGATATTGATTTCTTGTTCTTTATTCTGTTTGAGATATGTTGATTGTCGAGAGTTTAAGGATTGTTGTTTTTAATCTACTTCAGAAAATTCTTAGCTACTGTATCTCTGAATATCGCCTGTTCACTTTTTCTCTGCATTTGCCCGTGGCTCTTTGATTCTGACGTCATTTTTGGAGTTGTTGTGTTCTGAGAGCGGGGTCCTTGGGTTCACTCTGGGAAAGGTTTCCCAGGAGCTCCCCTTTCACTAGCACCAGTAAGTTCCCAGGTGAGTTTCTCCATGGCACGAGACATTAATTATATCCAAAAGGGCAGGTTTATTATAAAAGGAAGAGGGAAATAAAGGACACTTCGATAGACACAAACAGGCAGAAAGGGCTTCCCGAAAGGGGCAGGCTTGCTAAGAGAGAGGCCTGCATGGTCGCAGGGGGGCAGCCTTGAGAGCTGCCTCTGCTGAGGAAGGTCTGTGAGGAAAAGCCCCAGCATGGGAGAGGTCACGGGCTGCCAGGAAGGCTGCTGCCCTGTGGAGGGACAGAGAGTTGGCGAAAAGGACACCTGCATAGGCACAGGTGGGCAGAAGGACCACTGCCCTGTGCCAGGGCAGAGATTGCACTGAACAGTTGTCTTCTCTGTGGGAGGGGCTCATTCCTTGGTGGAGTGTTTTGTTTGTTGTTGGTTTTGAATAACCATGTAGAATTTGAAAGAGGCCAGATTTCTACAGTGGCCTCAACCTCTGTATCTTTACCTCTGGTCTGAGCTCCTGACACTCCCTGCAGCAGTCTGGTACCTGCTTGGTTCTTGGGCTCTGTGATTGGCACCTGAGGATCTTAGTTCCCATAGCTGGGTTAATGGCTGTTCATCCCTTCTACCCCACCTCCAGCTCTTGGCATTGTGTGAGCTGGTTTCCGATCTTGTGGGGTCTCCTTTCCAGTCTTCCTATCCTTATTCTCCATCAATTCTGTATATCAGGGCTTCATTGTCTATGTCCTCTTATCTTCACCTGAATTTTATGTTATCTTCCTTCATTTGTGTCTGGTTGTTTTTTGGCTAATTCCTTCACTTCTATTTCTATTTTTCAGGTGACCTGAAAAATAAATTCCAACATCTACAACCATTTGGGGTTGATAGAGTTTTTAATTTATTATTTATAGTTTCCCAGTTTGTATTTTTCTAGTGGTTTTATTTGTATGTGAATTGTTTCTACACTTGTTTAGTGATTTCTTATTAATTCAGGTATGTTGAAAATTTGTTTGGCAAAGAGGGTCTGTTTCTTTTCACTAATTATTCAGAGGTCCAATCAAACTAAGTAAGACCTTAAGGTTTTTCCATGTAGTGCTACATGTAATGCAGTTTGCATACACAAACCTATGCTATTTAGGATTCTGATTTAGAAAGTCTTTGGATTTCTCTTTCTTTTTCTCAACTTCATACATTTACAGCTGAGATCTGCAGGAAGCATTCTGAGAGAGAAGATTTTTAATCCCATTTTACTTACTGAGGGATCAAGGACTCCCTAATCTGAGCTGCCTCCGGATCCTGGAATCCAGGCCATAACTACCTGCTCTTGATTTGAGGCGGTCCGTTACAGCTATGAATATGGATATGTATTAAAAATATTCAAAACAGGCACTGGAACTGACATCTGAACACCAGTTGTCCATCGGCGCATTATTCACAGTAGGCAGAATTTGGGGACAGCCCAAGTGTCCATGACCCCTCGAATGGACCAGGAAAACGAGATGCAGACACACAATGGCATCTTCCTTAGCCTCAAAAAGTACTGAAGTTATAACACATGCTTTAACATGGGCAACCCTTGCAAACAACATAGTAAGTCACACTAAGTAACAAAAGGACAAGTGTCGTATGACACCATGCACATACAGTATCTAGAATAGGAAAAATATAGAAGAAAAAAATAGATTACACATTACCAAGTGCTGGAGAAATGGGAAATAGGAAGTGGTTGCTT
The DNA here is from genome assembly GCA_004024925.1 of Scalopus aquaticus. Classification (NCBI taxonomy): domain Eukaryota; kingdom Metazoa; phylum Chordata; class Mammalia; order Eulipotyphla; family Talpidae; genus Scalopus; species Scalopus aquaticus. The sequence continues at coordinate 11,504 of PVIJ01009315.1, forward strand.
AATGGGTAAAGTTTCTGTTTGGGTTGATGGCAAAGCTTTAGAAATAGTGTCGATGGTAAATATAAGCCACTGAACGTGCATCTAAAAATAGTGACAAGGACATGTTTAATGCAATGTATGTTTTCATCACAATTCAAATAGCTCTTAAACTGAATTAAGGGTCTTTTGGTGGCGCAGCGGGTTAAGCGCTGCGCTGTGGAGCTGTCGGCAGTGGTGACGCGAGTTCGACGGTAGGCCAGGGAGATTCCCACATGGTGCGGCAGACCTCTCCTGCCTCGCCCGCTGCTCCCCTCAGCAGTGTATTTCCGTCGATCTGCCCATTCTGCTCCCCACTGTGCCTCTGGTGAACCCTCTCGCCGCCCCTCGCCTCTGGCATCTACCCCAGCTTGTATGCATAAATAAATAAATCTTTAAAAAAATAAAACTGAATTAAGGCTCTCAGATTTTAGCTGGTGTCCCCAAAGCATTTTCTGATTCTCTTTTTTTCTCACTGATGGGTTTCAACATCCTGGCATCTGAGTCTTGCCCTTTCTTACTCCTGCTTTCACGACACTTCAAGAATAATTTTTAGTATCTATCTCTTTTATTTAATACTGAGGTACTCAGTTGAAGCCTGTCTAGAAATCATCTTTCTTTGTAGAAGTGTGAGAATTAGAAAGCGAATATATACCAGCGATACTGGAATTTCAGGTTTTCAGGTCTAGCCCCCCAGCCAGGAGTGGAGCCCAGTGGAGTGGACTGCGGCGGCAGTGCCGTGTCCCGGCCACTAGGCCACTAGACCAGGGGTTGGTGTCTCACGAAGCCACAGCAAGAACTTTGCTGCTGCTCAGGCAAGCGAGCAAAAGGAGACAAAATTGTTTAGAGAAAGAAAAAGTTTATGAGGGAAAAGGAACAGAAATAAAGTGGGACTCCCAGACCGGTGGAACCAGGGTAGGGAGGGGCAAAGGAGCTGAAGTGGAGTCTTCGAGAATATAGACCTGCTTTCCCTGATTATTTTAAAGCTCCGTCTCGGTGGTCTCACTCACTGCCTTAGTGTCTCTGTGCCCAGAACTGAGTCTCTGTGTCCCAGCCCTTACCTTAGCATGCTTTGCTTTGTCATCCTTGATCCAGAATGTCCTGTTGTCCCTAGACCTGGGGTGCTTAACTAGCTCCCTTTGAAATTTGTTGCCCATGTCTCTGGATCTTCCCTTATTCCTCTTGTTGCCCTTATCTCAGAAGCTTCTTTAATTCTCTGGAGGCCCGTGCCTGCTCTGTCCTTGAAGCTACCTGAATACCCTCCCTTGCCCTATGTGTCAACAGGGGCCAACAAAGACACACAGCATTGTTGGCGTCAGCAGTGCACCCCCAAACAGCGCTGGGTGGGTTTGCTCAGACACATCAGTCAGTGTTGTCCCACAGCCACATCTCCCCGACACTCGCGCCTGGTCAGAGGATTCACAGGCATGAGAACTGCAATTGAAGCCTTCTCCTCTCCAGCTGCCTGCTGATTATGCTGGCCATTCAGGGAGAGGCGCAAAATCTGCTCTTTTGTTCCTCTCAGTAATTATATTTATTTGCACAAAGATGGAGTGAAGGCTAAGTCAGAGATTTGTATGGCGCAAGATGTCTCAGTCTTTTTTCTAGCCCTAAATGGAAGATGAGGATTAATTCTTTTACTTCTCAAGGAAATCAGGGAGGATCCATTGGCATGCTGCTTGCAGGAGTTCCTTGATCAAATACATTTTTCACAATGTACAGACTGCCAACTGTTGTTACAGCGCTCTGAAAAGCACATTTTCTTGACTTTCATGTCAGTTGTGTTGACTTTGAATTTAGAGGAGGAAAAAAAGCCATTAACCTCCAGAAATTATAGAAAAATAGCATGGCTCTATGGTATGGCAAAGTAATGGATAAACAATTATATGCAAATGAATGTAGATACCAGGGGTCGCAGAGTGTAGACTCTGTAACTTCTCAAATGAATCCCTTGCCAGAATCTTGTTAATAGCAGAGCACGTGTTGAATCCTAGCTGGCCTTTTAACACTTTAGCGGGGATGTAGTAGGATTAACAAACTGACTTTTTCAATTGTGTCCCTAGGCCCAGTCAGTATATGAGAGCCCAAGGTGTTTTAAACACACTGATTACATACATTGATTGATGATTGGATTCAGAATAATTTTCTTTCCTTGGATGAGAAAAAGTGACTTTATTGACCCTGTCCGTTCAATCAAAATGGTAATGCAACGTAAGCATGCCTTCTTGCAGCGGCGGTGGGCCAGGGGCGAGTCTGAATTACGCAGGGTCTACCTCGAAGCTGTGTTTATGAAAACATTTGATTGACACTGCCTCTTGCCCCTCCTCCTTGACACACATGCATCCATACGTGCCCGGCTTGTTACACATAAACAAGACATTGGGATTGCAAAGATTGTTTTTACTTCATATTTCACTGGGGAGATAATCACTACTATTCTTTATTTGTGGTTAATGTGCCATTATGTGTAAAAGGGAAAAATGATTAAATGTAATGTATTAATCAGAAGCACTCAGAGCTTATACTTGGTAAAGAAAGTTGATTACTCAAAATATCTGTCAAGAGAGTTTTGTGTTTTCCAGATCACTTAAAGAGCCTCTCTAATTACAGAGAGTATCATCGCACTCCATTTCCTCCGTGTTTCACTCGCTTCTCCTTGGCCCCCCTGTTTAGAGGCTGTACAGTCCCTTGTAAACTGTTTCTAATAAACACCCTGAAAGGAGCATGGGATCTAGAAGGCATCTCATTGCCTCCTTCTGTAGCCTGACTTTTCGAACAGGTTCGTGTGGTATGGGTGGAGGGAGAGAGGAGACATGCAGGGTCAGATGAGTGGGGCTGGCGTGAGGGCTGGATTCCACAAGGGCGAGAAAGTGCTGCTTGAAATTGAGAGCCACAGGATGTAGCAAAGTGTATCTGTTTTTCTGCATGTGTACAGTTGTCCTTCTGGTAAATGTACCTGTCATGTGTAAGAAGCTCTCTCCTTCCAGACCAATCCTGTGGTTCTGGTGTGAGGACTACATTTTGTTTTTCTGTTTGTTTTTAAAATGAGCACCAGTTTTTTTTTTAAGATTTATTTATGCATACAAGGACTGGGGTGTAGGCCAGAGTTGGGGGGGAGGGTGAGAGGATTCACCAAGGACAGAGTGGGGAGTAGAACAGGCAGATGGACTGAAGTACACTGCTGAGGGGAGCAGTGGGCGAGGCAGGAGAGGTCTGCTGCACCATGTGGGAAGCTCCCTGGCCTGGGATCGAAATTGTACTGCAGTGGCTGAGGATAGCTTCATAGTGATGAGACTTAACCCCTTGCGCCACCAGGGAGGCCCGAGACTACATTTTGAATGATTGCACACCCTGCCGAAGGGATAGCGGCCCACTGTGCCATCTGGGTTTCTCTTTATTTTCCAATAATCTGGAGAGGCACGGGCCAATTCTCTGTGGAGAATTTTGTTTTTTTAACGATTGATTTATTTATGCATACAAGAACTGGGGTGTACGCCAGAGATGTGGAGTGGTGAGAGGATTCACCAGAGGCAGAGTGGGGAGCAGAACAGGCAGATCTACTGAAGTACACTGCTGAGGGGAGCAGCGGGCGAGGCAGGAGAGGTCTGCTGCGCCATGTGGGTCAGCTCCCTGGCCGGGGATCGAACTCGTGCTGTATCAACTGCAGACAGCTTCAGAGGCCAAGACTTAACCCATTGCACAACCAGGGAGTTCCTCTGTGAAGGATTTGAAACATGTAAACTTAAGAGGGACCATGGTTGCCTGGGAGAAGCACAGCCAGGAGAAAGAAACACATACAGAGAGCGGAAGAGAGTGGCAAGGTGGACAGAGATCCCGGAGGGGTGAGGTCTAACCGCACAGTTACCTGGTTACTGTGGAGCGGGGCCCAGCAGCAGCCTACCTTTCTCCAAGCCTGTCCATTTTGTTGAAGGCTTCTATTTCTAGTGCTTTCAGCCCCAAAGTCCTGACTTAGAGCCCAAAGGGAATTTCTCCCTGGAAACTGCATTGCTGAGTCAGCTCTAAGGTTTTGTCCTATTGCAAAATTTTGAGCAATTTTCTTGATGCACAAACAACCTTTTGGAGTTATGAAATTTTAAACATTGGATGTCCTAAGTAGACATAATTTTTTTCCCCTTTTAAACATCCCCATCATTCCATTTTTTACACATATTAGTTATTAATCTCTCTCTGACACATCTGTAAACATTAAAGACAGGGACTGAGTCTTACTTTGACTTTATAGCTTTAGATCCTGGAATAGTTTGAGGTGCAACTAAAATGTGAAAAAAAATATTTATTTTAGGGGGCTGAATTGAGCACCAGAGTCTTTCTAGGGGAGTTTGCATTTGCCTTGACAGACATTGCTCTGTTTTCCTTCCCAGGATCTCTCTCTGCTCCTGTTCACTCTGCCTTCACCACCCGTTGTTCTGATGCCCAGCCTGGGAGCTTTCACTCAGGAACTTCCAGGAAGCTCAGGCAGCTTTGTGTCTTTGAGAGGAACAGCTCCTTGACATTCTGTTGTGTTTCTTTTCAGAAACAAAGCTCCACATTTGGAAAGCAACAATGAAACGCCACAGGTAAGAAATAATGTCAATCACGACTCATTCCATTTATCTGGTTGGACACTTTAGATGGCTTATCACAGCAGGTTTCTATTCAAAGAACATCTGTTACTTTTTCCAAATCCCTATAATGAAGGCAGCATTTAGTTGCAACTCCCTAAACACACACACACACACACACACACACACACACACACATGCGTGCGCACACACGCACACGCACACACACACCCCCTCTCTAAGTATTAAAAACACAGTACTATGTATCCTGTACTTTCCATTCATTTTTGGGAAGAGTGTTAACATGAAACGTTTCCCAGGTGCCTGCTATATGGTTCATGTATGTTTTCTAATGGAATCCGTGTCACAGAGAGAGAAGAGGACTTAGAGGGGCCGAGTATTTTGCTCTTCCCTAAGCTGATCTTAGGATGCAGGACAGGTTAAAGGAGGCTGAAATTTTCAAATTCATCTTCTCGGGATGTCCTTGTCATTCCTTATAACTTTTATTACTCTACATTATCTCAGAAAGAAGTTCCATACATTTAAATACGTTGGGATAGCAGCAAGACTCTTACTGGCATGGTTGCGTATTTGCACGTGTTAATTTGTCATTTTCATTATTGCCTTTAAATTCCAGTGTGACTGATATTCTTCTTAAAAAACCTAGTTCTTTGCCTTTGTGGAAGGATTATATCTGAGCACTTCATTCTGCATTCATCAAAGTGGGTTAATGGTGGGGTTCAAGGAAGGGAATTGTGCCTTATTCATTTTTTGTAAGTATACAAATCTGTCTTATTTATTGAATGTCTAGAGCTGTGAAATTGTTACCATGATTCAGTCCTAGAAATTTTATCACTATGAAAATTTCCTTTGGGCTCATTTGCAATCATTCTCTCCTGTAAAAAAAGCATCTTCTCAGAGGCAAACTCAGATCTGCTCTATAAAGTTGCCTTCTCAAACATTTCATAGAAATGAACTCTGATACGTAGTCTTTGGCATTGCCTTCTTACACTTAACGTCATGTTTTGGAGGTCCACGTATGTTGTACTGTGTCAGTGTTTTGTTCCTTTATGTTACTGAAGAGTTGATTCCATGGATATATGCCACCTTCATTACATGACCAGTTTACAATTTGATGGGTATTTGGACTATTTAGTTTCAAGCCATTATTTTAAAATGCTTCTAAGAACATTGGTGTATTGTGTGGACACATTTTCATTTCTCTGTGGTCTATTAGTAAGAGTAGAACCTTTGGGTCAAGTAGTAAGTTCATATTTCACTTTTTTAAGAAGTCACCTGTCTGCTTTCTGGATTGATTATACCACTTTACATTTCTACTGGCCATGTATGTAGATTCCACTTTCTCTGCAGCTTTCCTAAAGTTTACTCTGGTCAATTTACTGATCACGAACCTTCCTGTTGGTACGTGATGATGTTTTACTATAGGTTTAATCTCATTTCCTAAGACTATATCATGTAGCAACCTTTCACCTGTTTTTAGTCCTTTGCATGTTTTCCTTGTTACATAGAAGTTGTTGCCAAATTCAGGTCATTTTTCTTATTTTGGGGTTTCATACGGTATTATGTTATACCATCTTAAGCCATTGTGATATTAAATTAGGCATTATGTTTTATCTGTTATAGATGGAGGGTCTTTGTCAGATATAAGGTTTCTACTATTTTTCCTAGTCTGTGCCTTTATGTTTTATCTTTTCATTTTCTTAGGTTACGTAAATTTGCTTCCAATTTAATAAAGTATGGCTTATTTTATATGTACTTGCACACATATTTGTACTCACACATATATATATGTATATTTATACTTATATACATGTAACAAATTATTCAAATTTTACTGTATGTTTTCTTTGGAGAGTTTCATAGTTTATTTAATTTTTAAATTTATTTATGCATACAAGAACTGGGGTGTAGGCCAGAGGTGGTGTGGGGGTTGAGAGGATTCACCAGAGACAGAGTAGGGAGCAGAGCAGGCAGATCTACTGAAGTACACTTTGGAGGGGAGCAGTGGGCAAGGCAGGAGAGGTCTGCTGCACCATGTGGGTCAGCTCCCTGGCCGGGAATCGAACTCATGCTGCAGTGACTGCCGATAGCTTGATAGCGCTGGTTTTTACTCCTGTGCCACCATGGAGCCCCCCCTTTATAGTTTTAGCTTTTATATTTAGGCCAGTGATTGTGTCTGAGGGAATTTTTGGTATGCATCTAAATTCATCCTTTTGATCACTGACATCTGGAGATAATCATAAATTTTCTATTTTTTTTTACCTTCTTAAGTGTGCTTGCCTTTTTTCTCTTTTTTTTTTTTTTGCACATATTGTAACATGCTGTTGACTACCAGACATATCAGGTGCTGTATTGTAGCTAGTCTGAGTTCTAATCCCTCCTTCTTCATGAGGATTGTTCTTATTTTTGTTTGCTTAGATGTCAGCAAACCTAACTTGCCTGGAATAATTCTGTGACATTTCCCACAATGGGCAGCCACTGGTGCTTTGCTTTATTTCTTCCCTTTTAAGTTTGGATTCGTAGGCCTGTGTCTTCAGAGACAGATTTTCAGAGGTTGTGCTCAAATACCTTTAGCCAATAAGTCTTCCATTTTGGGCTGATGGAACTGTTTGTGGACCACATTTATAGCTTAGACTGATTTCACCTCTCTCCTCTAATTTTCTGATAGTTTCTCCCAAGTTTCCTCTGGACATACACTTTTTTAATTTAAATATTTCTTTAATTTTATTTTTGCATTGAAGAAATGGACTGTAGGCTTGGGTGAGAGGATTCACCAGAGACAAAGTGGGGAGCAAAACAGGTGGATTGACTGAAATGCTCTGCTAAACGGAGCAGCGGGTGAGACAGGAGAGGTCTGCTGCGTCATATGTAGGTCAGCTCCCTGCCTGGGGATTGAACTCAAGCCATAGAGGTGATAGCACTGAGATTAAACTCGAGGACACCAGAGAGACTCTGGACATACAATTACGCTCCACCAACTAGGGGCAGGTCAGTGGATTGTGTCTGCTCTAGATTATGCTACACATGCACACAACGTGGGGTTTTCCCAGGACTTGTAGGGAAATTTTCAACTCTCACTTGGCCACCTAATTTTCTGGAAATCCCTGTTAATGCCTGTAGCTACTTTGTAAATGTGTAGTAAGATTCCAAGTCAAATGTTTTCCCACACCCACTTAAGTCTTAGGAGATTGCTGATTTAAGTCCTGTTCTACCCTAGTTGAACGAGTGCACTGGGACCCAGGAACAGAAGCAGTCCTGGGCAAGACCATCACACACTCCACTCTTCCTATTTATATTGCAGTAGTTTTCATAGATATGTATTTTTTTGTGATTTGATCATTTTCCAGTGTGTTAAATTTATCACTTTTTACATCTTCGTGTTGCTTATTGGGCAGAAGACATGTTGATCATGCTCAACTTTTACCCTTTTCCATTTTCTTAGTGCCTAACAAACACACTTCACAGCTCATAGAAACTCTGAAATGTTGTTGAATCAATAGTTAACTAAGGGACTGAGAAAAGGGATGTTATCTCATGCAACTCAGTGATTTACAAATGTAAGTTGATGACTTTGTTGTTGTTGTGTGTGTGTTTAAGAGTGTACAGGAGACATAATCTGAGGATAATTGGTTTTCAACTCAGAATGATTAACTAACAAGACTCATGGTCCCTAGAGATAAAGTGGAAGAAGTTGTATATACATGCCTATTTCTGACAGTTTCTAGACACATCTATAGACCTCATGTTGCTTAAGACAGACTCCAGCTGTTATTCAAAGTAAGGGAGTTGTGGTTAATTATTTAGGAGGCATTTACATTTTGACCTCAGCCCCCAGTGCTAGTTGTTGGTTGGAGAAAGATCCTAATTTATGTTTATAGAATACCTAGTTCTCTCATCTCCTCCCAGAAACACAAAGTCAGCCATATCATTTTAATATCTTTTATTATATCTGTGAACAAGAAAAAATATTGTGATAAATAACTGATCCCCGAGAAGGTCAAGTAGATTAAATAAAATGGTTGCATGGGTTTAGCTTACCCATTTTATTTTTTTCAAAATAAAAATGCTTATGATTCTCAAGAAAACATGGAACAGAAGCTGAGTTACCAGTTTCAGAAGCTGTCACTAAAATTGGTTGCATAGCCATTTAACTGGAGTTTTACTTCCCACATTTCCAGGTTTAGAGAGATCATAAAATCCAAGCACTGTTGGTGGTTCATTTAAACCACCATATGGCATGATTCTGTTAGCTTTACGCACTCTTCAGACCTCCGTGTTAGTCAGACTCCAAGTATCCCTTTGTACATTTAACCCCATACACACACGCACACATACTTGTCTATTGGATACCAAATTCAGTTATTTCCTAATAGATACACGTGGATGATAATTATCCATGTTAAGTCTTATCCCTAGATGACCAACTGGTGAAACTGGCCTCAAAGACTCAGCATGGGAGTTAATGAGACAGCAATCCGTTTTATACCCTTGGATGTCAATGGTATTATAATAATGTCCCCATTGCTCTACTTCCTACATGAATGGGAATTCATGTTGTGATTTATCATAAAACATTTAGCTACATTGCTTCATGAGAAATCCTATTTGACTATAAAATTAAATGAAGTAAAGTTATCCATAGTCGTGATCAACCCAATGTGATAATCAATGCAAATATCTAAAAGTATTTAGGTCACGTAAAATAATATGGACTAACCTCATAGACTGAAACATGGGAGAGAAAATATCTTGATGTCCAGTATATTAAGGACTCCTTTTTATTGTATCATTGCATAGATCCATTAGTATTTTAATGAAAATGAGATATTTTTATGTCAATTGAAAAGTATGTTTATGAGATAAAAGAAATAGTTGCTATTGTTCCCAAAGACACCATTCTAGGGACTCTTTAGGGGAATATAAATGGAATGTCTCCTGAATTCCCCTTGTTCCTGGTGCTTTGGTTTCTGTGTTTATCTCCATTATATCTCTTATCATGCACATAATAATAGATTTTGTGTCAATAAACTTTTATAGACATTGATCTCCATTAGAATTAAAACTACTTTTACAAATACATGTCAAAAATACATATCATAAAAATTTGGGGACAAGCTCATTTCCAGATGTCGGGCACTTTAGAACAGTTAGTCTTTGAATCTCTAGGCCTTCACATGGAATAGAATACACAACAGGCTTTCGATTTTGTGCTGACGTAGTCAAAATGTAAAGGAAGAGAAAGGGAAGTGAGATTACATGCTCATTCATACTCCGTTCCCAACAATGCTCAAACACTTGGTGAAGTGATAGGACTAGGAAATTGTATACTTTCAGTAAGTGATGAAAGACTTTTACTACAAGTCTTATTATAGGCACTAATCCATGATTCCAGAATTTACTATATGGTCCTGCTCTTTGACTAAGTCAAAGGACAAAGATTTTGAAAAACTTTGAGAGAAATTATCATGACAATGGAAACCATACCAAAAATGCAGTTAGAAAAGGCACAGAAAGGGGGTGTCAGCGTGACCAGATTTTACTATAGCTGTCTCTTACAAAACTAAATTTTGATATAGGCACAAATATCTTATTTCTGTCCAGTTTCCATGAAGATTCTTGTATTGAGCACTTACGTGCAGGCCTGCTTTGTGTCAGGAATACAAACATAAGTCCGGCCTCATCTCTATCTTCCAAGATGTTAAATCCTAACTGCATAGAGACAAGGTCACAAGTTCTGTGTTTGAAATGTGTTCAAGTCATTGCTCCAATAGAAGATGTGGTCAGTTGTACAGGAGTATCAGGCTCTAGAAAGATTTGGTGGAGGAGGTGACCTTTGAGCTGAGCACTGAAGATAAAAAAATTGGCCAGCGCAGAAGGGAAGGGTACAGGAAGCTGTGTGAGTAGAGGCATGATAATGTGATAGCCCAGAAGGCATGTGTAAGTGGAGAAGGCAGCTGTGGGTTTCACTGAAATGAGATTTGTACCATCAGGTGCTGTCAGGTGGAAATGGCAGGGTAAGTAGCATATTTGATAGCAACCACGATAAGGCTCCCTTGCAAATTGAACTTGAAACAAGCTAGATATAAATACAGATCTATTAAGGCAAAGCACTTCATGTGTCAGTATCTATTAACTGCTTGATGCTGAGATGTATTTGTGCTGAGTGGCAGGAGCTGGTGGGCCTGCCAGTCCCAGTGGGGCATAAGACCAAGAGAGGTTTTTCCCAAAGAGAAGCATTTGCTTATAAGAACACACAACCCCTGTTGTATTACAATGTGATTGTACTTCAGGCTCTTCTGAGAGATAAAATTTTCTATGATAGAAATCAGAGGGAGAGCACAATGCATGGCTGGGACTGGTTGGCAGCTTGCAAGATCAAACTCTCTTTTAACTTGTATCAGGCAAGGGATTAACATTGGATTTTTGTGATATTTTTGACTGATACTCATATAGTTCCATTAAGAACAATCTTGGGAAATTATCTGACTGCATCTCCTTGGATTACAAGAATGAATGATAAATTGTATCTCCATAGCTGCCTTTAAAAAGCAGGGAGGATTTGGTGGTTAGACGCTGGGGATTAGACTTTGCTCTATATTTTTACAATTATGTTATTTCCCCATCTTAAATTGGTAAAGTGGAGCTGATGATTTTCCCTGGTTCCATGACGAGCCAGCACATCACAATTTTGGGAAGCTAGAATTCTTCTATTTTGTGTGTATCACTTGTACGATGCTATAGTACAAGCATTCCTCACTGTGATGAAATGCACATTTCTAAGCAGAATGAGATCTGATTCTATATTGTGTTTGCATTTATCCAGTATTGCGCCTCTGAAAGGACAAACATGTGCATTTCATTTACCATCTGATCTTTATTATTTTATTTTTCTAGCCATGTCCTCACCATCCACACAAAGCTCTGTTGCTTTCGGCTCTGATATATGAGATAACACACCACCGCTGCTGTTGCAGGGAAAAGATGTAACAATGAAAGTTTTCAGTCCAATAACATTAAGATTTTTTTTGCCGTTTTACTCAATATTTTTAATGAACCTTTACATTTACTGAATTTCCTGAAATCCTGTGAATCTTGAGCAATAACCAATAATAACTCTGTACTATTGCCCAGGGTTAAATTTGATCAAAGTAGGACTAGAGCTGAATGTCCAATGACCATTTTAGATGTCAGCAAAATCAATAATGTTGCCTTCTGTGTGAAAGTGCTTTTGAAGGTTTAATTGCACGGATTGAATAGAAATTGGCAACATTTTTATTATTGTAATTTACATATTCCAGGCTACACCAGTATGGAGATAAAGAAATCATTTCAATAACAATTACAAAAACAATGGTACATTCACCAGTCCTTTCTTTCATTTCTCCCAAATAGTTTTGGAAGACACCAGAAGCTCTTTTGTGACCCATGGACCAGTTAGTGTTCTTAGCAACTTCAATAGAATTAGCAGTTTTTCTCCCCTTAAGCTGTGGCTTGCTTTAATGATGTTTGGTATTTCAGTATTCTCTCTTGCCATCCCCATTAAACCATTTAAATGTTCGAATAATTTTAATTTATTTCATGTAGGGCACATCATCCCGGTTCCTTCTTGCCCCAGAAAGCAAGATAAATATAATTATTCAGACTACAAGCTATACTTTCAGATTGAAAATATTGTCACAGCTTATATCATCAAGCTTACCAGTGAAAGGATCACTAGATGTTCCTTGTAAATCTTCCTCTTTTTCACATTTTCTATAAAGTAAAATATGATCTGTAGCAAATGAAACAAATCTATTCCAGTCATTAGTTTTCAGTGTCCACTGGGGGAAAGTGGAAAGGGAGGAGAAATTTTCCTGTTTGACAACACTGCATAATTTACCCATCCAATGAAATACCCTCTCTGGGTCAAAATGGAATGAACTACCTTGTCAATTAGCACAATTATGCTCTCCAGTAAATAGCTCTGTCTTTCTGTACTGCTTCTTTGTATGGAGAAAAATATTCCCAAACATAAGAGTTGTTAGATTATCATGGTATACAAGTCTCCTGTTTTGTGTTGACTGATGCTTTAGAGTTCTAGAACAGAAGATCATCTCTTCAGAAACAATCCCCTCTGGGGATAACTGCCTGTGTCAGAAAGTATATGTCAGATGAGGCAGCTTTTGGTGACCATTTGTGTACAAGCATTCCACTTGAGCTAGAACTGAGCTTCTGCTCGGCAGAGCAAATGACACCCTGCCTCCCCAGCAATTGCATAGCAGTCTGATTTATATAATCTCCAGAGAAATACTGGACATTAAGTGAAACAATAATGGAGTTTAGGCATGTCTGGAAGGCTGGAAGATGGGCCGGCTCAAGAGTGAGCAAAATGCAAAAAGAGGGCGCTCAGGCTGCCCGGAAGAGTTTACCCTGATGTCTGGCTCAATGACCAAGATTCCACAGGAGATGGTGGGGGGCGGGGAGGAGAGAACTCTGTTTATAATGCAATGACTGATGAGAAGAACTTACTGGGATATGACAGGTGACCCTTGCAGCTTCTTTCATTTCTGTTTCTACCAATAGTTACAGATAGAGACACTATTTTTCCCCTAGAGGAACTAAAAATACAAATGCATATTTACACTCTTATTTGTATAACAGATTAAAACCTCAGTCTGTATATTGAAGCAGCATAATTATATCCATATATATGCATTTGCATATGAAAGTCCTTGATTTGCATGAACAATGATAAGTATTTTTTTGTTGTTGTTGTTGTTGCAAATGAAAAAAACACCTTTGGAATTTTGTCCTCAAAATTTCTAATCCTATATCATTAATTTTTTAGGAAAGGAATTGGCATCGTTTTAAGAACAATAAGTCATGTAGGTAGCTTTTCCCTGGAAGAGATGCTTAACAGATTTTTTTTCCTCACAATGTTTAAAAATTGAGAATACTATAGTCCAAAGCAGAAAGAGATGGAGGACTGAGTTGGTGGTTCCGGAATAAGCCTAGAATGATGTCCCTGACTTCACTTGACTAACATATGAAGAATTATATAAAATGTTTCTCTTTTTCTTTTTTTTTTTTTAAGATTTATTTTTATTTAGACATATAAGCTGGGGTATAGGCCAGAGGCGTGGGGCGGCGAGAGGGCTCACCAGAGACAGAGTGGGGAGCAGAACAGGCAGATCAGAAATACACTGCTGAGGGGAGCAGCGGGCAAGGCAGGAGAGGTCTGCCGCGCCATGTGGGATTCTCCCCGGCCAGGCGTCGAACTCGCGTCGCCGCTGCCGACAGCTCCACAGCGCAGCACTCAACCACTGCACCACCAGGGAGGCCCTAAAATGTTTCTATGAAAAGCAATTACAGGTTTGTTTGTTTATTATCTTTGTACCACAGAGGTTGAAATCCCTGAAAGAAGGGAATTATAGGGGAGCCATTGGTAAAGTCTGAAAGGGTCAAAGCTCTTGGCTTAGAAGGCAGGGCATCATGCTAAGCTGTTATAGTTTTATTTCCCAGGTTTCTGTCTCATCAAATAAATGTCCATGTGAGTTAAATCTTTCCCAGGGGACAGCGAAACTCACATTAGGATTTTAACAGTTGTCAAAAAACCTAAGATCTCTCCAAAGATTGATTACTTAACATGATCTTTAACGTCAACTTTTTGTCTGAAGTGTTTGGTCTGTCTTGGGGTGCGTCTCCCCAGTTATCAGTTATTCCAATATGTGAAATTGCCTCTTGTCATGAGCACAAAAAGGAAGAGAAAATTTTCAGTTCTATCACTTATGTACTTTTGGTAATTACACTTCATTTATTGGGTCATGAGAAATGACATTTTGTTTCTAAGTGAATAGAGTTATAATGAATTCATTTCAGAGAGTTAAATCTTAAGTCTATAACTGAGTGACTGGGCTCTTATAAAATCACTCTGTAGTAAGTCTTTCCCCCTGTTTATCTAAGAATATAACCATCTTGAACACATAAAACAGATGCCTCATGGATGGCGGCTGACATCTCTAGCCAAAGGGAAGTTGAAAAATAGATCTTTGCAAAGGGCCTTGGGAGGCTATGTTGGGAACACATAACCACAGTGCAGTGACGCAAGGTTCAAGGAGATACATTCCCAGCTGGGTAGGGGAGGCCATCTCGCCTCACTCCTTCACAGCCCACAGGATTTGTATGTCTGCCAGGGAGGATTCTGGGTGTCATTTCCCCCCACATTTCATTCTTGTACTTTCAGATCTCTTAGCAATTCCAGAAACTGTCACTGTCTTGGCATAGTAATTAAATTTAAACTTGGAATTGATTCCCAGTTGTTTCATTCAGGGCAATATAGATATAGACTCCAATGTAATAGATATGTATATATTCCAACTGAATATGAATGCATGTGTATATATGTGTCTGTCTGTCTATCTATCTATCTATCTATCTATCTATCTATCTATCTATCTATCTATCTATCTCTCCACAACATGAACGAGCTCTTCCTAATGATAATAAAGTTATTTTCTCTTTCATAGAAATAGATTTGAAAATCTGAAAGGTTTTTGAGAGCACTTCAATTATTACAAGCCTTTATCATACCTGTGATATGTCTTATGTTTATAGTAATCTTATGGAGGTGAGGCTGATGTAATAGTCCGTATTTTATAGATAAGAACATTAAGACTGAGAGGATTTGAATAACCAATTCAAAGTGATCAACTAATAACCTGAAAACACAGGATTGAACTCAACTCAAGGACTGTGTATTTCTCTCCTGAATGTCCAAGAACACCTCCCATAGCCTTAGATGAAACATGCCTTCTAAGCTAATATTTGTCAAATTAATGAATATTTCCTTTTTAGAGATAACACAAGAAACCCAAATCAAGTATGTTTTGTGGTCTCAAGTTTTACCCCAACCATACCTTCCTGAAAAATGTGGAGAGGGCTCCAACTTAGAAGATAAAATTATCATCTTAGATATCCTGAATATTTATATCACATCATATATAACATATTTGAGGTTAATGTGAGAATCACAGGGGGGGCGACATCAATCTGTATATCATTAAACAGCAGTACTAAGCACCACCAAACAAGGATCCAGTGTTATTGGATGCAGTGGCACTTCTGTCCTGCAGATTTCTTTAAGAAACACTTCACATGACTAATCTGACACATAGCCTCGTTGGCCTGCCAGCACACATCTGTCTGGCCTCCATGGCTCCCACCCCCTAGTATTGCACTGTGTGGCACTTGCTGGTGCCATGCCTCATGCAATTCTTTTTAGCCCCCACCACCAGATTATAAAACCTGAGTGAAAGGACAGGACCTGGGGCCCTTCTAATTCCCCTCAAAGCCCACTAAGTACTTAATAGGTGCTTCTTGGGTGAATAATAGAATCTAAATAAACAGACTTAAGTTACATTTGTCGATCACCTGTAGGCACACTGTGTCAAATTTGAAGGCATTTGGGAGATATTAGATAATATAATAGGGAGCAGTAATTATGATGGAGTGGATATAAAATGAGAACTTGAACATAGGTTAAATACCTGGAATAACAGATGATGTGGGCAAGCTTCTATGGCATGTCTGCATGCATATTTCTGCAACAGATTGCCAGCTTTTTGCAGATAGCCATGGAATGTCAAAGAGTACACACTCATCTGATATCTGTCAATCTAATTAATAGAAGATATTTACAGAAAAGTAAAGAACAGACCTCCAGCCCTACTTCCTCCTTTGAATCATCAAAATTCATCATTTGGTTAACCATCTGCTTTCCTAGTCCACAAGATTTGGAGGCAGAGAAAACTGGGGGCAGTTGAGAGGACAGACAATGCCCCAGCAGAATGAATGACTGAGAGATTAGAAACTTCATTACAAGCCTCAAAAGTCGAAGGGCCTCAGCTGATGCTTAGGAGCTGAGGGAAACTTACTCTTAGTGATGAGGACAGGTATTTTGAAAACAGAGCATCTTTCTTAACACATCCACAGGTGTCACACCCACTCCTGGGCAAAGTGAGGACACTGTCGGGGGGGCCAGGAAACTTTAAACTTATGCTGGACTTGGTTAGAATTCTGGAATGTAGCCTGTGATTGAAAACAAAAAGCAAGGAAGCAGACTTTCTTTAAAAAATAAGTCATAGAAAGGGTGGAAATCAATGCGTGCTAACTAACCTGTCTAATAAATTCTGTTTTATATACAGGCACTGAAATATTCAATAGATAAAGCTTTCCCAGAAGCAGAGGCCCGGAGCCCATATTGGCTCCTGCTGTGAGCAGCCTCATGAGCAAGGGGGCCAGGACTTTTTCTTATTCTGAAGAGAACTTATCATCTGCTCCAGGATCTGACTGGTTACCCAGGGCCGTTCCCTGAGATTTTC
Organism: Scalopus aquaticus; assembly: GCA_004024925.1. NCBI lineage: Eukaryota > Metazoa > Chordata > Mammalia > Eulipotyphla > Talpidae > Scalopus > Scalopus aquaticus. The sequence continues at coordinate 28,461 of PVIJ01009315.1, forward strand.
ATGGGGTAATCATTAGAAAGTTCTGCTTGCCTGAGCATCCTTTATTGTATCTCTCATAGCTGCTACTTTGTGGACAAGCTAATAATGCCCTTGCACAGAAAATCCTGGGTTTCAGCAGGTAGGAAGTCAGACTTCATGTTGCCCTGGATGTTCAAAATCACATCAAAGAGAATAATTTGACAAGAGGATAAATAAATAATACATCTGCTAATTAGCCTACAAATAAATGATGACTCCTGAAAACTGTAGTTATTTGAAGCCTATCTTTTTGAGAAAAATTGGGCCTCCACATGGGCAGAGCTGCTCTCTCACTAACTTTAATATCCCTGCTTTAGCACAGGTGTTCCTTTTTCATTAGAGCTTTTCAACCAGAAAAGCTAATATCTGAATGTATTATTCTACATATTTACTTCAAACTTGGCAAGAGTGAAACTTGGTGAAGTGGTTTCCATGCACGGAATCCTAACAGGAATGAGGAGGGAGTGGAGAGAAAGGAACAGAATAAGATGGACGGTGACAGCATTCCTTACATGAAAGGAATTAGAAGCAAGATTATCAGATAGCAAAGCTGGTCCGAAGTAAAGTATTTCGAGAAAGATTTGAAACACAGCAAAGAATTTATAGCAGACATTTTCCATAACCTTTGCCAAAGAATGAAGGTGTAGGATTAAAATCCATGAAGGATTAAGACACAAATCTAGGTGAACAGCTAAGATTATTAGTAGAAATGAAAACTGGCTAGTGGATTCTTACATCTCTGTACTTTTAATTAGAGTCTGGATTTATAAAAAGGGCTTTACCCTCAGACTTAACGAAAATAGAATTCATCGAAAATTTATTTTAGCTGTTTATAACAAAAAACTCACTGTGAGGATATCTGAATCCATGTGAGCAGTGATGTGCGGATTTCACATTTGCTGACGTACCTTAGGGGGTATGGGCAATGTTGAGAAAGGGAGAAGAACAAGAATCAGTAATTTGGGCTTTATAACTCTCGTTGTGGTCCTGAGCACGGTGTTCATTACGCTGCTATGTCGTTTTGCAAATGCACATCCGTGTCGTGTCACAACCAACAGCCAGTTCCTTAGAAGAGATTGTATTTTATTTTATTTTTAAAAAGATTTATTTACTTATGCCTGCAAGAGCTGGGGTGCAGCTCAGAGGTGTGGGGGCAGGGGTGGGTGTGTGAGAGGATTCACCAGAGACAGAGCGGGGAGCAGAACAGGCAGATCTACTGAAACACACTGCTGAGGGGAGTAGCGGGTGAGGCAGGAGAGGTCTGCTGCACCATGTGGGAATCTCCCTGGCTGGGAATGGAACTCCTGCTGCAGTGGCTGCTGATAGCTTCATAGCGCTGAGTTAAGCTCTTGAGCCACCAGGGAGGCCCCAGAAGAGGTTGTATTTTATGTTGTATCCTGTTGTTTAACACTCGCTAGGTACTGGTCACGTAGAAGCACGTGTACACAAGGCCATCCTGCCCCTCCCCCTCAGCACTCCCAGTGGGAAGGGCTGCACTGGAGCCACGTGGTGGGCAGACTCTGTGGTCCTAGGTGATCACATATGGCGAGGGATGCTCTCCTGGGAACACTGAGGGCAGGGCCCACTCTAACCCCACTATATGACATGAAGCCTACCACTGAGTGAATACCCCACCATTGGCAAGAAGCCAAATTATTTGAAGATTTTATTGAAGAAACAGACCCAATTTGCAGCCTATGTCTCTACAGTCCTTTCACCTCAAGAGATGATTAGGCATAAGGTGGAACTAAAATTCCAGAGAAAAAAATTGTCTCAAATAAGCCTCAGGTGTTGAGTGTGACAGGCAAGCAGATGTTTGACTCTCTGAACTCAGCAACGGGAGGTGTCTGTCCTGGGATGAACCTAGCTTAGGAGACGGGAGGTTGACAGTTATGCTGAGCCTGGAATAGAAGCAGAGACAGTGTCTCAAAAATGGCACAACCCCAAGATTTGGGAGCCTTGGCAGAAGCAGGTGATTTGTGGTGCTATCTTAGTCTATGACAGGAGCAGGAGAGGTGGCTCAGGGAAGAAGTTGAAAGGTGTAGAATGTGATCAAATCAGTCAGAGAAGCACAATAGCGTCGTCATTGATCTTGGTCACTGTCCAGAGTGTTCGTTCCAGGAAGTCACCTGACTCCTTTCAGATATCTACTCACCATTTTATTAAGGGGAGTTTTCTTGACCATCATGTCAAAATGCAGAGTTCACTCCCCATTCTTCTGTATACCCTATTCTGCCTACCCTGCTCTTCTACAAAGCATTTATAGGACGGAAGTTCCCTTACGGATTCTCTGTGTCAAATATAATATGAGGTCCACAAAGGCTGGAATACTATCTCTTTTTGGCTGCCTTTCCAGTGTTAGAGCAGTGCTAAGAACTTAGAAGGTGATCAGTGACTATCTGAATGAATGCATTCCCCCCCCCACCCCAGGAAAGCACTGAGACCTGGGAAGGGTAGAATTCTCAAACCTTCACAAATTCTTACTTGCTCAGTAATCAAGTTCTCTTTGCTGGCTCAATGTTTCTCATGTAATACTGTGAGTTAGAAGTGGGAATGACATCATTCCCCAGGGAAAAAGCTGGACAAGGCCATCTCTGCGAATTTCTTCTGGTTCATATTCTGATGACATGTGATTCTAAGATTTTGTGATCTAAATGTCTCATTTTATCCCATAGTGAACTTCTGCTATTAAATCAAACAAATAGCTCAATTTTTTCATGAAATCCAGAATGATGAACTTTAATGGTGATTACACACACATGATTTTATATATAATAAGTGTATGTAAGCATAAGATGAAGAAACCAAAATTTTTTTTTTTTTTTTTTTGCCACTGGTCTTCCAGTTATTCTATGTTGGCAAATCTGCTAATATATCCAGTCAAACCAAGGGGAAGGACTTTCAAAGCAATTTTACTGATGTATTATGTTTTCTATCACCTGTTATTTAAAAGAATTGACCAAATACAATAGACAATTTCTTAGCTGTTATTTAGAGAAAGCTTTGAGCTTGAATCAATATGATATTTTGCTGTGTATGTATTGAAAATCATTCTACTGTTGTCACTAATTGCTTTGATATTCTGCAAAAGTACAAAGTGTCAGCTATTTATTAATAAATCTGTTTTTCTAGTAGGGGGTGCATCTTTACTGTTTATCATGTGCCAGCAGTAAAAAGTACTGATGCCCTGAATAGAGCATGTAATGAAAGACTGTGTCAATGTGTGGCATATCTGTTGATTAAATAGCAGGTAAATGGATGCACTAGGAGAAGGACAATATACGGACCATTTTTCCAAAGCCTTCATTGCCAATGATCACTCTTACATGGATTAAAAGCTGTCAGATGCAATCATTTATCAAGCAATTGTGAAATGGCAAAATATAAAATTAAGAAGAGATTTCTGATGGCTTGTCACAGTCAGCCACTGGGCTAGGCTTGCACAGAATTCATGAGATTAAGTAGATAAAACACACATTTATTTGATTTCCTGGTGCATCTAAATTGAGAAAGGTGGTTTATGAGACAGATTTCTCATATTTTACTGAGCAGTGAGTGATAGAGAAAGCAGACCTCTATCTTCATCTTTTCAACAGAACTCTTCTGGACACACAAACCATACTTCCAACCCATTCTGGAAAGCATAATTGTTTCCTCAAACAAAGAGTGATGGAAGAATGTACTTCATCATGTCCAAACCATCCTGTACCAAATTTAGTATCCTAGGTAGATATCTGTGAATCATAATTTGTGGAGCCTTGAGAAAACCTTGCCCCCCACCCCGAGATCCTTTGCACCAGCTTATCCCAGTTCCTGAAACTATTCTTCTGCTTGACAATCACAGAGATAAACATCCCATGGATTCTTTTTTTTTCCCTGCTCCAGTTTAAGGTGTGTTTAAGGACCAATTTAAGGATGATACCAATTAATGAGTTTTATCAGGATGAGAAATAGGCGCTAGCTCTTGATGACCTTGCCCTGGAACCTCAGAGGTTCTTCAATATGCTTAGGGCCTCCCATTAACCCAAACAGACAAGATTCTCTACTCTGATGGAAAAAAAAAATTAAGCTTTTAAAGACATGTGACATAAATACCTAATACCGTGTACCAAGTAAAGGGAAGGAATACAAAGTGATTTCTGTTCTTATTGGGTTGCAAATATATAAAGTAACTGAGAAATGTATTATGTTGTTTGGGGTTTATAGAGAAATTAGTAACACACTGGGGTCAATAAAACTTTATAGAGAAAGTGATTTCAGAGGAAGACATCTAGAGGGCTCAGGAGTCATCAGATAGGTTAGGAAGTTAAAAATATGGCAAAATAAGGGGCTTCCCTGGTGGCGCAGCAGTTAAGCATTGCTCTGTGGAACTGTCGGCAGCGGCAACACAAGTTTGACGTCTAGCCAGGGAGATGGCAGGCAGACCTCTCCTGCCTTGCCCGCTGCGCCCCTCAGCAGTGTGCTTCAGTCAGTCTGCCTGTTCTGCTCCCCACTCTGTCCCTGGTGAACCCTCTCACTGCCCCACACCTCTGGCCTGTACCCCAGCTTGTATGCATAAGTAAACAATCTTTTAAAAAATATGGCAAAAGAAATGCAGACAAACAAAGCCACCTAGCATAGTGGCTGGCCCCTCTCCTACCACAGCTGCGTCTGCTCCCCCACTCCAGCCTGATTAATTTTGTCTTTGCAGCAATGTTCATATAGTCCTACGTAGCTTGAGTATTTATATATATCTCCTCATTTGATCTTCTGGCTACTTTTTGTAGATGCAGTGTAGCAAAGATCAGCCAGTCCCTAAAGAAAATTATCTGAGTGATGATTTTTTTTCAAGTTTTCCAAGAAGAGCACATAGAAGGCTCCGATCTGCATGCATAGGGGAGAAGTTAATTCACGGCGTGTTATGGTTGTCATCGGGCATTAAAACTTAATTCTCTGGTTGAGAAAATATAACATAAACAGTCACCAAACTTTTCTTTATTTTGGCCACAAAGGAAGACTGTATTTTTCAGCTTCCTGTGAAGGCGGGATCAAGTAACAAAGTCTTGGTTAACATATGAAAAATTGCTATGTCCCACTTCTCAACCAGGTGAATAAAAACCCTCCAGCATGCTTCTCCTCGTGCTCTCCCTCTCAATCGAATGAAATGGGGCAACGCTTAATATATGAAAAGCAATAAAACCACAAAGTGAAGGATCCTGAATCCCTAAATCATAGCATTTTGAGCCAAACACCGTTTTTAACGCTGCTATGTAAACAAGAAATGGCACTTGTTTATTATATTAAATCTTTAAATTTGGAAGTTGTTTCTTAAGAGTTGTGAACTGTCTTTGATTAATACAGAGAAGAGGCACTTCCCCCAGTTTTACCACTAAGGAAGGAATGATTCATAGAAAAAAATCTTTGACCAAGGCAAAGTGGCAAGCAGATAATGGAAACCTACATGAATGCACAATGTGTGACACCAGAGTCTACTCTAATTCTCCACAGTATCTTCTCTGCATCCAGGGGAGAAGATTGATTCTGTCCCACAAGGGTTAGGTCCACAGAATATATGCTTTGCTTTTGAGGATAAAGCCCTATGAGGTTACTACCTCAAAAGGTGACTGACCACTTGCTCTTCTATTGCTCGTAGAAGATTTCCATGCCCCCATTTTCTCCTATTAGACTAAAAAAAAAAAAAAAAGTCCATCGTTCTTTTTTTTTTCCTATAACTTTGCTTTTCAAGCCGTGATCCACAGACCAGTCACAGGGAAGTTGTTTGAAACACAGAATTCTAGGCCTTACTCTTTTTCTTTTAAATATTTATTTATTTATTTTTAAAGATTTATTTATTTATGCATACAAGCTGGGGTACAGATCAGAGGTGAGGGGTGGCGAGAAGGTTCACCAGAGACAGAGTGGGGAGTGGAACAGGCAGATCGACAGAAATACACAGCTGAGGGGAGCAGCGGGCAAGGCAGGAGAGGTCTGCTGTGCCATGTGGGAATCTCCCCGGCCGGGCATCGAACTCACGTTGCCGCTGCTGACAGCTCCACAGCTCAGCGCTTAACTGCTGCACCACCAGGGAGGCCCTCTTTTATAAAGATTTATTTATTTATGCATACAAGCTGGAGTGTAGGCCAGATGTGTTGGGGGGCGGGTGAGAGGATTCACCAGAGACAGAGTAGAGAGCAGAACAGGCAATTGGCTAAATACACTGCTGAGGGAAACAGTGGGAGACACAGAAGAGGTCTGCTGCGCCATGTGGGAAGCTCCCTGGCAGGGGATCGAACTCTTGCTGCAGTGGCTGCGGACAGCTTCATAGTGCTGAGACTTAACCCATTGCACCACCAGGGAAGCCCCAGACCCTACTTTCAACTTAGTGAATCAAAATCTGTGTGTTCACAAACTCTTAGGTCATATGTGCATGTGTGGATCACGAGCCATGTGGGGCAACAGCACGGATATGCCCTGAGTTTTGAGTTCCAGAGCTAGTGTTAAGTGACTACTGTCTCATCCAGCCAGTCTCCCCTTCCCCGCCATAACTCTGCACATTCTCCCAATTATCTGGGCACAACTGCTTTATAGAAACCTGCTTTGACTTGTATCGAGTCTGGTTTGAGTTCCCTTCGCATGATCTAGCTATTCCAGACTGAGAATCTGGTGCCATCAGCAGGCATCAGCTTGTAAAGTAGGTGTGTTGTCAAAGAAAGAACATTTTAGGTGCTTTATAGTCATTAACATCTTAGTTAATTAAGGTGTCCTATTAACGCCACACACTGAATGGGAATCTGTGGGAAATGAGCCCTAGACTAGTCAATTACTATGTAAGTCTGCACTAGAAGGAAAAGATCAGGACGTAAGACGTTATCCTGGGAGCACCTATCTTGTTAGGCACCTGTTTCTATTCATTTTGGGGCTAATTAGTATTTGGTAATCCTTTTCCACTACATAATATGTTTGTTTGCTTTCCTGATATGGCACTGTAAAAATCAAAGTAACCATCCCCACCCCCTGCCTTTCAAAGAAGAGTATGTCACTGCTCTTAATTGAAATACCATAAATGTCAACAAAGATGGGTGACAGTATTCTTTTCCTATCATCTTCATTTTATTGCCTACCAGGCATAAACTCTGAGAATCAGCCAAGAATGTATGTGCAGAAGCTCGTTCTGTGGGGTAGCAGAGATCGCCGCAGTCTCTGAACTAGGTGACTTTGCATATTGCTGGGTCGTTCTCATACTCTCTGGACCTAAACTTCAATTACTCAAAAACAAATCTGGCCTCTCCTCTACTGGGAACCAAACAGGCCCAATTTCCCCCTGCTGGCAAGGTGGGTGTTTGTGGTGGCTGTCCTTGCAAGGTGGTGGCGGAGATGGTGCGTCTTGGCCCAGGGCTTGGACTTCAGTTCTGGCTCTCTCCTTACTCTGTAAATGTGGAGATTTCACTGACCCTGCCTGGATCTCAGTAATCTCATCTGAAAATGGATTCCCACATTCCTGTGAGGCTAAAGAAATAATAGAGGAAAGCCCTTGGAACAGCACAAGCAGCTGCACAGAACAATGAGGACAGATCAGCCCCGGCCTAGTGTGGCTGTCTGCACCATTTTCATCTTCAGCAGCAATAAAAGAGTTAAGATAAACGCACGTATTTTTTTGGCAGAGATATTGCCATCGTCTTTCTGGCTGAAACACTTATTATGTGGGAGCTGAAAACAGCCATTTTGGATGAGCCCCAGGTATGGGAATCACTGGCCAACGAGAGGTCAGCTGGGGACATGGGAATGGAGGGTAAAACAATAACTGCTTAATTAATGTTCGCTATTGTCCTTGCCTCCTCCTTGACTGGTAAACTAGACTTCCAACCTAATCCCGTATGGTCACAATATACACGGCCACGGCATTCTTGAGTTGCCCCAAAGTATGAAAACAAAATGTCACCTTCCAGTTCCTCTGTCAGTCCCTGGCTTTGAGGGGAAGCTTTCTTACAGCCTTGGGTATCAGTGTCCTAAGGAGGGAGGCTCTGTTGTCAGCTCTCGTGGCTCAGATGCCTCTTAAGCCGTCAAGTGTCTCCTGCGCCCCTGATATTCCATTTCCCATCTACCTCTCCCACGTTCGTCAACGATACGAAAGTGGAACCCACTTACAGAGCGTTGCGTCCTCTTCAGGTCTATTTAGAACTGATTTAACGCATTTTATGGGCCTGTGCAATTCATCCAAGCCCTTAAATCATTTTTCTTTCCCCGGCTTAAAGCCTTTCAATTCTATACCTCCACTGATAAGGCTTAACATTATAACAGCTTAAGATGTTCTTGCTCTTAGACAAGTAAGGAGAAATAACCGTGGTATCATTGCCAGTGTTTATCATGAGGTTTTTTTAGGGAGCACATCACAGACTACTAAAACAACCAACGTTTACCAAATTCTATTTTCATATCTAGGAAATGTCTTTGAACAGGAAATGACAATTGTAGCCAAGTTAACTGTGATTTGCTTCTAGTATATTTCCAGCAGTATTATTTTCAGTTACCAAAGCCTCACATCACATTGAACATACTACTTTTCTTCAAAAACAAATATTGAAAAGCCAAAAAAAAATCTATTATGCATTGCTTATAAAACAAAGTCAATTTTTTTATTATTTATTGAAAGTTAGTTTCTCCCAGCAGCAACTCCATTTCCACAAACCTGATATTTTTCTTCTCTCAGTGTAACTATTTCTATTTTTGCCTTCCTAAGTACATCAGTAGTAACTCATTTCCCCTCTTCTCTTAACAGTCATACCACTGTGAAATAATTATTTTGGTACTTCTTATATTCCCTGTTCTTTGAGGATAATTTTCATGCCCTATTATTTCAGCCCTTTCTTACCTTGAGTAATGCCTCTATGTAGTAGATACTCATTAAATATTTCCTGAAAATTGACTGCATAAATAGAAAGAGAATAAAATATGAACTGAAAGTACTGGGTTATAATTCTGGTTTTATTTCCCCATACATGCCTTTAGTTAACTGTGCCAAGTAGACTCTTAAGGTCACCACCTCCTGATAGTCACACACCTGTGTCATCCCTCCCCTTACAATGTAGACAGTTTCATGACTTGCTTCTAATAAGTTTCGCAAAGTATGAGATATGCGAAGTTATGTGATTACGTTGCATAACATCGTAGTGCTTGTCTTGCTGAGGTTCTTGCTCTCCCTTGCCGACTCCAAGAAGGAAGTAGCCATATTGGACAACTCCCCATGAAGTTGTACTATGGGGTGCCCAGGAGTGGGGGGGGGGCTCACACCAAAGCCAGTAGGAAACTAAAACTGTCAGTCCTACCCCTACAAGGAGCTGAATTCTTCTAACACGCAGATGAACTTGAAAGTGGCCTCTGTTCTCTGGAGCCTGGAAGACATCTTCATTGCAGCCATGTTGTACCCAAAGCAGAGGACCAGACAAACACCATCCATATACCCTCCACCAAAACATCTCTCAAATGTGAGTTATTTGGAACTTCTATGTTTGTGGCATTATCATCACACAGTAATAAAAAATGAACATAGTGCATTCCTAAATTTTGAAATCAAAGAATATATAAAATAGAAATCAAAGTATCTGTGCTACTTACATCATGGTGTTAAAAAATGGTTAAAATGAGAAGACATTATATTTCATAGCACTTGAAACTGTTCAAACATTACACTATTTGAAAAGAAATAGTTTGCTAAGGTGATTCCACTGATTCTCCCAATAATACTTGGAAGGATATAATATTATTATCCTTTTTTAGCCAAAGGAACTGTTATTGACTGTTTTAGATAATAAGCTTAAGGCAGCACTAGCTGTAAATGGTAAAGCTCAGATTTAAACTCACAAATATGGGGTACAAAATCCCACGACTTTTTAGTGATTGCTAATAAAATGAATTCTGTTGAAAACCCTGTAGGGTCGGTCCATACCTATATCTGCAAATTTTTAGGATTCACATGGGCAGATTCAACATTTTAAAATTATAGTAAATATTACAATTATTAGGATTAATGCTGTAAACTCAGTCCCTAAGACCCTCTGTCACAATTGCTCTGGCTCTTGACAAATTTTATTCAACAACCACAAACATTTATAGGGTATTCCAAGCCATCTTCCAAACACATAAGCTATATTATCTCAATAAGAAATGGGAAGCAAACTTTTAATTGATGATCTTTTCAATAAAATAATCACTTATATGTACTTTCCTTAGTCATAGAAAGCAACCAAAATAACTCTGGAAAACTTGTTTTCTTTCTTCACTGTGCTGGGAGCTTACTATATCATTTTATAGAAACTTTGAATAAACGTCAGTAATGGATAGAGAGACTTTTGCAAATTGTGCCGGTAGCAAATAATGTTATTGTTTAAATCCTGCCTTGTTCTACAAGTAAAGGGATTCTGGGCTTTTGCTATTATTGACTCATTCTTTCTTGGAGGAGAGCCTGCTATCCCTGGGCCATTTATCACCAGGTCACCCATGATGCCAGGCAAGCAAGAAACGGGCCCCACTCTTTGTTTCTTTCTCTAGATGCCTAAGTCATTGATCAATCTGAAGGGCTGCCGCCTTAATCCATACTCCTCAGCACTAAAAAGCCTAGGCCAGACAATCTCCTCATGGCCCAGTGAGCATGTACATACATCAGGTGTCCTTTGCTGAGGTGCCTTAACCTCAATCTTAGTAGGGGAAGGGTAGGAATCTCCCCCTCCCCCTATTTTACCCTCAGTTCTAAATTGCATTCTTCCATTCACTACCAGTGAAACAATTGACAATTAGCCCATGTGAAGTACTCAGTGAGTTGGAAAAAACGGAGGGTGGGGGAAACACGTTATGAGGAATAATTAGCACCCGACAATATCAATAGTGACCTTTTGCTACTGTAGGTGCTTTCCTCTTACTCTGTTTTCGAAAATGTTTTATTGAATTCTCTTTTTAATGATGAAAATGACACCCGGACCTGTATCACTTCTTATTCTTCAAATTCTTGGTGATGATAGCTCCAACTCGCAACTGCTTACGAGGCATTCCGAACTGAACACCATATTGGACCTTCATATTAGCCCCTTCGGTGCCTGAGCTGTAATCATGAGCACATGGAGAGCTAAACCTGTACCTTCCCTAACCCCTCCCTACTGGATCTGATGAGAGCCTAGAATTTGTATTTTAATCAGTAACCAAGGCGATTTTTATGTTACAAGAATGTTTAATGAAATGTGATTAACTTGAGGGACCAAGAGACTTCTCAATTACGCCTTCTTAATGATCCACATTGCACCTATGGTACCAGTTTACCTGCATCAACTTACCCGTGTGATTCCAGGGATGCTTACACCCTACTACTGATTCCTGCACTACTAGTGACTTTATAGCAAGCCCCTGAATGCACAAGAAGCTTTCTTCAGTCAAATTGTCTCAGATATTTTTAAAGTATCTTATGAAAAATTCAAGCAGTTTCAAAAATAGGGAGAATTATTTAATAAAATTCCATATAGTCATTGCTACTTCATTAATTAACCATTCATCTATACCTCATTCATTTTACCTCACCCCTGATTCTTTTGAAACAAGTCTCAGACATCATATTTCATTTGCAAATATTTTAGTATTACTGTCTTTAAGATAATAAATCTTTTTATATATTTTTACATCATTATTGTACACATAAAATAAACCACAATTTCTTAATAGCACATTTCTAGTCAATAAGTGCTAATATGTTTTCAAATTATCTAGCTATCTATCATCTGTAATCTATCAACTGCTTTTAGTTTATACGATTAGATTCCAAATAAGGAACAATAGATTGACTTTGGGTGATGCATGTTTCAGATTATTTTTTATCCTTTAATTTTTTTTCTTTATTATAAATTTATTTGTTAAAGCAAGGTTGGTTTATTACACTGTATACAACATAAGGGGGTAGGTTCACCCTTCCTCAGATGCGTGTTACCACCCCACAGCCACCAACAAAGCACCCACAGTCCTGTACCACATCACTCACCTCCCTGTCCCTTTGCACCTGATTTCTGCAGTCCTAGCTGGAGGCTTTGTTTTGGTTTAGTTCTCTCAGTTACTTTGTTTTGTTTCTTTATATTCCACATATGAGTGAAATCATCTGATATTTAGCTTCCTCCTGACTTATTTCATTTAGAATAATACCCTACAATTCCATCTATGTTGCAAATGGCAAGTGTTTATCTTTTTTATGAGTGAGTAGTATTCCTTTGTGTCTGTATACGCCGCATCCTTATCTACTCATCTGTGAGCAGGAATTTAGGTGATTTTCATAACTTTCCTCTCCATGTCCCTTTTTCCCTTTTGCTTTTTATTTGTTTAACAAACCAGGCTACTATTCCTGTAATATTTACCACAGAAATTGTTGATTGTATTTCCTCTGTTCCTTTCATATAAATTGAAGTTAGACAATCATTTTTGGGTTCTGAGCTCTCAGCAAGAGGTAGAACTATTTTCATAGTTTATTTTTATTCAATCTTTATTCCATTTCAATTTTATTTCATTAGGATTTATTATATACATTATTTTCATTAGTTAGAATTGTTTATTTACGTTCATCTTCCTTTTTGTGATGTTGGAAGTCATTGATTGTCATCTAAATCTATTTTTTTCCAATATGGTAAATTATATGTGATGTGGTAATATCCTAATTCTTTTATTCTTTATTCAATAACTGGAATCTTTTCTAGAAAGAGAAAGTTTACCTCATTAACTACTCATTTACCTTGAGGCATATTCCTTTTGGGAAAGGGAATTGAAATAGCTGATTCTTTCCCTTTCTTTACCAGTTCTCATTAGACAGGAGAACATCTTTCAAAGAACAACAGGGAGTTTTTGAAAATAAATGCCATAGTGGAGTCTCATACATTCAGAAATATTTGAAATGTTTCCATCCATTGAAGTCATTACCCTCACAGATGCCCAGATAGTCTTATCTCCCCTCCCAGGTATTTTTGAGTTTTATTATACTTTCCCCCCTGTATACAGCAAACGTGACCTGTCAACTCGAGCCCATTCAGCTGACCTTTGCTCCTAATGGCTTACTTCTTCCAATAACATCTGGAAGAAGGGTGGACATTGGTAGTGTTGTCCTTTGTCAGTTCTGTGTTGATGCTCTGTAGCAGGCAGATGTAGGGGAGGTGAAGGTGTGGGAAATTCTTTCTCATAAGTAGCAATAAAAGTCATCAAAGACCATGAGAGTCCCCAGTCAAAGGGAAAGAAAGTACATAAAAGCAACCACTTGATTAAGGGCTTACAGAGTCTTTTTGAATTTATCATTTAAGAGGAGAACGATGACCTTCACCAAGGTGAAAGATTAGCTCAACCTGGTTATGCAGCACACCCCCAAATCATAGCTTATAAGAGGATTCAAAACTTCATTGTCAGGCTCCAGTACTCTGCTTGGCCACCATACAATGCTGATTAATCAACTACATTCCAGTTTCCATAGCAAATTGCCATCCACATTATGCTTGGAGGTCTAATTCATTACAATGACATCCTAACTGGAGGAGATTTATTTATTCTTAATATTTTTTATTTTATATATATATATATATATATATATATATATATATTCATTCTTCCTTTTTGTACAATGTATGCTTTCACCCCTCAGGTGTAGTCCCATATAATTCCCAGCACCAATTCACCTGGGCAACATCACCATAGTCTCTTACGCACATTCCTCCCCTGTTTTGATCCCTCTCCCTCCCTGTCCCTTGCAAAGTGGTTTTTATTTATAGTTGCCTGCTAATTTTGTTTTTCAATTTATTATAATTAATTTTTTCCTGATCCCTTATTTGGTTCCCCTACATTCCTCCTATGAGTGAAACCATCCAATATTTTTCCTTTTCTTTCTGGCTTATTTCACTGAGCATAATCTCTTCCAACTCCATCCTTGTTGCTGCAAATGGCATGAGTTTTTCTTTTTTGATTGCCGAGTAATATTCCATTGAGTATATATACCACATCTTCTTGATCCAGACATCTGTTTTTTGGCATTTGGGTTATTTCCATTTCTTACTTATTGTAAATAGTGCTGCACTAAACATAGGGGTGCAGACATCCTTTTGAATTAATGTTTTTGTGACCTTTGAGTAGATTCCTAGGAGTGGAATTGCTGGGTCATATGGAAGCTCCATTTTTAGTAGTCTGAGGAACCTCCACACAGCTTTCCAGAGTGGTTGGACCAGTCTGCATTCCCACCAGCAGCATAGGAGAGTTCCTTTTCCTCCACATCCTCAACAACATTTGTTGTTTCCTGTTTTTTTAATATGAGCCACTGTCACTGGTATAAGGTGGTATCACATTGTGGTTCTGATTTGCATTTCCTTGATTACAAGTGATTTTGAACATTTTCTCATATACCTGTTGGCCATTTGCATTTTCTCTTTGGAGAAGTGTCTTCTTAACTGGAGGAGATTTGGAGTCTACTTGGATGCCCCTGCTGGCTCAGTCCAGACCTGAAATCTCACACTCCTGGCCCCAGTGCCATGTTAGCAAGGAGGCACAGGTATTCTCTGCTCTGAAGGGGAATTCCTCAGTCCATAGATGCCCAGGACAACCTAGAATAGGAAGAGGGTAAAAAGGATGCCCCAATGAGTGTTTTAATTTCCATGCCTACTTGTACTGCTGACACTTGTCCATGAAGGACTGAATTCTACTATTCAGCTAGAGTTCTAAATGGTACATGAATAGACATGATTTCCCCCAAATAAGCTAAGTGAGTTTCAGACTCCCCAGTCCTGATATTACAGAGCCTGTATAGGTCAAGAACAAGAAGGAGAAGTCAGCACTTTCAGAAGCAACCTTCTAATAAGAGAGCCAGAACCCTACACAGTTTGTTCCAATCAGGTAGTCTGTATTTTTTTCTCCAAAGTTTTTCTCGGCCTAAGATTTCTAATCTGGTTAAATTTGCCTCTTTATTACCTGTTCTTACATTATGATGGCCTTAGGGATCATCCTTCCCCATAAAAAATCTGTTCTGTTATGTATTCATGCATCATTCATTCATTCGTTTACTCATTCACTTAAAAAGTGTGGTAGCCTTGTTTGCTGTTCCCTCCTGGTGTAATCTCCTATCCTTTTACTGCTCTGTCTCTCCAACTCCATTCCTCTCACTAAATTGGCCTTAGTGACCCTTTTCTGTGCTGTCCTAAGTCATTGTCTTTCTTTGAGTAAGGCATCTGAGTAAGGGGAAATGTTTTATATGTTGTGTCTCACATATACCAGAGTTTAATAATAAGTATTAGTTGTAGTGAAAGATTTCAGTATTTGAGTTCAATATGTAAAACTCACCTAATCCCGTCTAAGTTGAGTTATTTAAACACTCAGGATTTGATGAGAATGGAAATATATGTGAAACACAGAAGAGCTCCAGGACTTTTATGATTGATTTGATTTAACATTTATACTCACACATGATATTCAATATGAACCTTTAACAGAAGCTCACCAATGTACATGCATTTATTCAGGGGAAGGTATCGATGTGGGTGTGTAGACTCAAAGCTGGCATATTTGACAAGTCCCATCAAGAATCAAAGGAGAGGGACCTCCCCGGTGGCGCAGTGGTTGAGCGCTGCACTGTGGAGCTGTCGGCACTGGTGATGCGAGTTCGACACCCGGCCGGGGAGAATCCCACATGGCGCAGCAGACCTCTCCTGCCTCGCCCGCTGCTCCCCTCAGCAGTGTAGTTCTGATCTGCCTGTTCTGCTACCTGCTCTGTCTCTGGTAAACCCTCTCGCCGCCCCACACCTCTGGCCTGTACCCCAGCTTGTATGTATAAATAAAATAAATCTTTAAAAAAAAAAATCAAAGGAGAGGGACCTCCCCGGTGGCGCAGTGGTTGAGCGCTGCGCTGTGGAGCTGTCGGCAGCGGCGATGCGAGTTCGATCCCCAGCCTGGGAGAATCCCACATGGTGCGGCAGACCTCTCCTGCCTTGCCCGCTGCTCCCCTCAGCAGTGTATTTCTGATCTGCCTGTTCTGCTCCCTGCTCTGTCTCTGGTGAACCCTCTCGCCGCCCGGCGCCTCTGGCCTGTACCCCAGCTTGTATGTATAAATAAATAAATCTTTAAAAAAATAAAAATAAAGGGCTGCTATTTCTTAAAAAAAAAAAAAAGAATCAAAGGAGAGAGAACACTTCTAACTTTAAAGGTGCAATTTGAACTCCTTTCCTTCCTGCCCTCACCACCTTTTTTATTATCTGGGTTACCTAATTTTGAATATTCCAAATAGGTAGAGCCTAGAGGATACTAGAACAATGAGCTATTTCATGTCAATAGTGTAATTACCTGGTGCACTTTGAATTGCTCGCTAAGCAGCAGGAGGGCCAAAGCCATGCCTTATAGTTTTATGTCACCTAAATATGTCTAGACTGGAGCTGCGATACAGTAGAGACGTGGTGAACTCTCAAGGGTGAGTGGTACCCGTGGCGAGTCCGTGCAAGTCATATTAGTTTAAACAGCACGCAGATGGCGCAGACAAAAGGCAGGCGGTTTCTGACAGAGCTCCTGGAATGTGTTTGACTCTGTTTCTCAAAGAAAAATAGAAGAAAATACCTCTCTGGGTTTGAATTATGCTCAAAGTTTTCAAACCATAAACAACCAGTGAAAAAGGATCATACCATTGTGATTCTTTGGGGCCGCTTTCACAAGCCCTCACTGAAGCAAGAAGATGGGATAATGATGACTGGGTCTTTCAGAGGAAGCTTATCATCCTGCTCTGTGAGAGAGTTCAGATGTGCATTTAGTGTTTGAAAGACTTCCCAGGTATGAAGAGAGACATTCAGCAGAAAGTTATTGTGTCTTGAATAATTTTACCACCACCAACAGAGACAAAAAAATGACCATCTATTTATATTCCTAAAATGATTCTTTTTCATTGTGTTCGTGAATTGTGGTCTCTGAATGTCTAGAAGAAATGTCATTCCTAAATATTTAATACTATTGGATTTCCAACTTGAAAAGAAGAAAAAATGGAAGGGAAAGAATACTTTCAGTAACAATTCTTTGAAACTTTAATGCCTGCTTCCTTTTCCAAAGAACATTGAGTGCTTCTTAACAAATTAATCTGACTGTTGTATCTTAAGCTTTCTAGTTAACCTTTGCCTGATTTCATTGCTGGGGTTGCATTTATGGTTTCTGGAGATTTGTTTGGTACATATTTGGTATCGCTCTGTATTTGGTTCTGTCTCTATCTCTACCTGTGAATAACTCTTAACCCCCTTAATGGTAAGGGCCAGTTTCAATAATGCTGAATTATGTCTCTTTCCATTTTTACTGAGATCTAGTTGATATTTAACATAGTATTATTTTTAGTTGCATAAAATAATGGTGAAATTATTACCACACAGAGTGTAGTTAACATCCAAGTTACAAATTCACTGTTTCTTGTGATGAGAACACTTCAGATCTACTCTTTTAGTAACTTTCAAATACATAACACCTTATTGTTAATTTATAGCTGCCATGCTGTGTGTCATACCTTTGGGACTAATTAGTCTTATACATACTGATAACTTTGTTATTTTGCTGACTGTAACCTGCTAAGGATATCAGACCAGTTACTCAGGATTTTACGATCATCAATTTTGGAATAAAAAATCAGATCAGACAAGGTAACGTCCTAATTTGTGCTTCATGATGAAAGATAAGCCCAAATAGCATTATATAGATATGATTTTTCTCTCTTAGTTAACATATACAATTTTCCTAGCTTGTATTTTATTTTTATTTATGCTATTGAGTAACATTGGTTTATAACATTCAGAGCACATCATCAAAACACTCATATCCCTGTACCATATATCACAGGGCTCATCCTCCCCTTTATTCTTACCCACCTCTCCTTTTAGTGATCTCAATTTGGCAGTCATATATCTAGACCTTGTTTTGATTTAGTTTTATCAGTTCCTTTGTTTCTCTGTATTCCTGTGAGCGAAATCATCTGGTACTTGTCGCTCTCTTTCTGGCTTAATTCACTTAGCATAGTCCCTTCCAATTCTATCCATGTTATCATAAATGGAAATATTTCAATTTTTTTGATAGCTGAATAGAATTCCACCCTGTACATATACCCCACATTTTTCTTAATCCACTCATCTGTCATTGGGCACTTAGGTTGTTTCTGTACATTGACTATTGTAAAGAATGCTGCAATGTACATAGAAGTGCATGTACCCCTTTGAACTTTATTTTAAAATACAATGATTCTAAAGATTATTGTTTCATTTATGAAGCCTCAAAGCTAAATGCATTTCAGGAATAAAGTGCCTTTGGCGTCTGATGAGAGGATGGATTTCTTTTTGTGTTTAGTGGAGTGCAAACTCCTGAATTACTAATAGGCATTTGGGTCCTACACCTACAGAGTGTAGGAGTGAGGTCCTACACTCTGACCTGTTGTGCCATTCAATGCATTGACCAAGATAATTGTTCAAAATAGTCTTCTTGACAATTGATTTGTAGTCTTTTTGTGCTGTTTTGTTGTTGCTAGCCTAAACTATTCCCTAGGCCAACGTCAAGTTGTATCTGTGTTTTTTCCTGAAGAAATCAAACTTCTCCATGAGGGTAGCCATATGCATTGATTTTTTTAACAGCAAAGTCAGTCACTGTATCGCACCTAATTCTGGATCTGTCTCTCATATTGATTATTTTGATCTTGACCAAGTTGCTGAACTCTTTAGAACCTCAGTTTTCTTATTTGTAAAATCCAGGTCCCTTTCAGCTCTAACATTCTATGAGTTTAATGAGCAAATGAAAGAAAATTCATTAAGGATTATGTGAATATAGCTTTATGATATAGATGAAGATGATTAAAGAAGGGGTTGGGTTGATATTTGCCTGTTTTTCTACAAAATTATTCATTACACTAGGATTTCAATAACTGTACATTGCCAAGGGGAGAGAGTGATAAAGGAGTAAACTTTCATAGCTTAGTTAACAGAAGCTATTATTTTCAACAATATATCAGATATAGCCATACACATATTATATATAACTGTATTATATATAACCATTAAGATTAATGGCTCGTTGTGGCAGCGTTCTCTCTCTCTCTCTCTCTCTCTCTCACACACACACACGCACACACGCACACACACACACACACACACACACACTTTACACTACTTCCTAGTGACCACACACTTTCCACTACTTCCTAGTGACTAGAATTAAAAGATAGACTGTCATTGGGCTTATTTTTCTCTGCGGTTGTATTGTTACAACATTTTACAAGGCAACCGTGGCCAATGTTGGTTTTTATTTCTTTTGGGCTGTCTGCCTGGGTCTTCATGTGATGCAAAAATTCCAGCTGTGTCCTTAATGTTGT
This sequence comes from Scalopus aquaticus, assembly GCA_004024925.1. Lineage (NCBI taxonomy): Eukaryota > Metazoa > Chordata > Mammalia > Eulipotyphla > Talpidae > Scalopus > Scalopus aquaticus. Next base: position 47,821 of record PVIJ01009315.1, read on the forward strand.
CAAATTAATTTCTTCAGTTTTCAATTTCTTATTCTAGTTATGTATGACCTGGAAAAGCTTGCAAAATTTTCCCTCCCTCTCTCCCTCCTCTCTTATTTTTCTTGTCTCTTAAAACAGAGTAGATTTTCTTGCATTGAGTCATTTTTTTTTATTCTGTAGACATCAGTTTTATTTTTATGAAAATAAAAGGAACACATGAACCTGAAGGCAGTGTCTGGTTGAAGTTAATGCAGACAGAATTACTAGAGGAAGGAAAGAAGACTGAGGAGAGAGATGGTGTTCAAGACAAATTTTACTTTCATGCTTCTGCCTACTCCAGTCCATCTCTATGTTTGCCAAAATCACCTGGTTTTCAAATACTCCATGATGTCAGCCTCAGCCCAGGCCACTCAAGAACCTGAACTGTTTAAACATTTAATTCAGTGTCCTGATAGTCCCTTCAGAAAACCTAAGCATGTAGGTATAAACGGTCTGAAACTCTGTTCAATGAGAAGAGGCATATCAATCAGAATATCCATTCTAAAATAAAATTCTAAAATATCCATTTATTCAATAAATATCAGTTGAGTACCCACATATAATCACCCCTGACATAATGAGTTTTCATAGGTTTTTGCTTGCTTAGCATCCTATCTCCTTTGACACTCGTATTTTAATTTTCTTTTTTATTTAAAGTAGTGACCGCTGTTTTTGTTTTTTTTTTAAAAGATTTATTTTTTTATTTATACATACAAGCTGGGGTACAAGCCAGAGCTGTGGGGCGGCGAGAGGGTTCACCAGAGACAGAGCAGGTAGCAGAACAGGCAGATCAGTACTACACTGGTGAGGGGAGCAGCGGGCGACGCAGGAGAGGTCTGCCGCACCATGTGGGATTCTCCCTGGCCGGGCGTCGAACTCGCGTCGCCGCTGCCGACAGCTCCACAGCACAGCGCTTAACCGCTGCGCCACCAGGGAGGCCCTCGTATTTTAATTTTCCACTAGGACACTGATCTTCAGAATTTTTTAATATAGTCTACCATGAGAATGTACACAACATTCCAACCTGGTAAACACATTAATGTGAAATATAATTTTTATAGAGTAGTACTTTACTTTTATTACCTGTGATAGCCTCTATGTTTTTCTTCTCATCTCCTCTCTCCACATTTTTCTCTTCATACTATCCCCTGCTATTTCATGTAGTTAAAATAGAAGCTAAAGCAGAAACACAGAGAATACTTGGTTGCTCACCGAAGGGATTTCATGATTCACTAATTGTTGTGTCCCATTGTTTAAAAAATAGCCCTGTAGGCCATCCCACCCTCTAGGCTCCAAATATGTAATTTTGGTCTAATTCACAGATCATTTAGATCTAGTTGTGGAACACACAAAATGCCACAAAGCACAGCATCCCCTGTCCCGGTGATACGGTCACCTGAGGAAATGTGACGAGAGCTTGATAAGTCACCTATTCAAGTCTGGAAGGGCATTCTCTCCTTGCTGGTATTGTTGAGAGACAATATAGTCTAGAACTGCTTCAGTGGACTTACACAAAAAGTAGAGAGTAAAAATAAAACTTACATAGAAGAACAGAGCCTTTCTGGAAGACAAAAGAAAATTGATCATTTGAGTCAAATATCAAGCTCTGCCTGAAGAAACAGAACTCTGTCTGAAGCCAGTCAGCCCCATTCCTGGACTGTCCAGTATCTCCCATTTCAACTTAAGCAAAAGGGTCTTCCCTGAATCACCTGTAAAAGGAGGAGAAGATAGCATGGGCTCCATTTTTCAAGTCTTATCACTTCACAAGTAGTATAAGCACCTTATAACAGAATATTATCAACTCCTCTTTCCTATCCCTTATAACATTGCTATCATTCATTTCACTTACCTATAAACTATAATCATCAGTAACATTATTATTACTTTGATCTGTTATCCATTAGATCGTTTAAAAACAATAAACATATTTTGTTTTGCCTTCACTTATTCCTTTTCTAATGTTCATATTTTTTTAATGTAGGTATGAGCTTCTGACCTATATAATTTTCCATCTCTTTTAAAAAAACTTCATTCAACATTTTTTATAAAGCAGGCATACTGGTGACAAGTTTCTTTAATTTTTGTGCATTTTAGAAAGTCTTTTTTCCCCTCTTACTTTTGAAGGATGATTTTTATAGGACACAGTATTCTAGGTTGGTAGTAAAAGTTCACTCTACTTCTTGCATAGTTTTTAAGGGATCTGATGTAGTTTTTATCCTTCTTGCTCTTCAGGTAAAGTGATATTTCCCCTCTGGCTTCTTTCAAGGCTTTTCACTATTTTTGATGTTGTACTGTTTGAATCGGATATGTGGAGATATTCTCTAAGCTCCCTCAGAGATCTGTGGTTTGATATCTGTGATTAATTTTGGGAAACTCTCAGTCATTATTACTTCAAATATATTTTTTTTCTGTTCCATAGTTTCTATAGGGGATTCACATTATACCTAAGCTATACATTTTGTAGTTTTTCTTATAAATCATGGATACTATATTTTATCTTCATTATTCTCTTTTCTCTTTGAATTTCAGTTTTATAATTCTCTAGTGACATATTTTCAAATTCACTGAATTTTTTCACTTGACTATGTCCAGTCTATTAATTAGCCCATCAAAGGATTCTTTATTTCAGTTACATTTCTGTTTTTAGCTACAACTTCTTTTTGAAACTTTCTTACAGTTTCCATCTCTGCTTCCAGTATGCATTTGTCCTTGAATTTTGTCCACTTTCCCCTTAGAGTCCATAGTATGTTAACCATACTTTTTAAATTCCCCATCTAATAACTCCAACTTTTCTGACATATGTGAATCTGGTTCTAATCCTCTCCCTGTCTCTTCAGACTGACTTTCACCTTTTAGTGATTTGTATCATTTTTTCTTTGTTAAAACATAGCTTTATTACACTGGATAAAAGAACTGAGGAAGACACAGCTCAGTGAGGGGGGGAGATTTTATGTTGAGTTGGCTGAGAATCAGCTGATGGTACTGTTTGCAGTAGATGTAGTTTCAGAAGTGAGAATTTCTCCTAATGTCCTTGTCTTTGTTTCCCCTGTAGTTTTTGGTTGTCCTTAGAGAATCCTCCTTAAATAGGGTCTGAGACTTGAAGCTCCTTCAACTGTAACCCTCTCTTGCTCCATAGGAAGGTAAGGTTCTGTGGTTCACTGTGATCAAAGCTCAATCTGTTAGTAAGTGTGACCTGGACATTTCCCCTCCACACAGCAAATGAATGAAATCCTATGGTGTTTGTCTTCCTCTCTCTGATTTATTTCACTGAGCATAATAGACATTCTCAGTATTCTATTATCGTCTAGTAAGGACCTTACATAATGCTTTAGAATCAAGGGTAGAAACAAGCAATGTTAACTGTGGTTGGGTAAAAAGAAAGTCTAATTAAGGGAACAGCTTCATACAAGGAAGGCTGCCAGAAGCATGAGGAGTATGTGGGTTTGCATGTGTGATAGAACAGAAGATTGAAGGGGTAGGCTTGGCCCAGGAGATCTACACATTCATATTCTTAAGGTAATGTTACTTTATTTTTAATTAAAGGGAGGAAGTTTTATGGCTCTAGGAAGCACTATCTTTCTCCAAGGCTAAAATGATAATCACTTACACATTCAATTATATATTGCTCAGAGATTGAGCAATATATAATAAACTCTAGAAACACACAAAAATACCTTTCATTGTAGTAAGGCATATTCCCTAAAACTGAAAATTTTCTTCAGTGTAAGGTGGGTTGTCAGTTTTGCAAGGTTGTATACTTTGGGGGAAGGTGAAGAGAAGAGTATTGTTTCTCATTTAATTTTGAGCATTATAAAAGCTTATGTCTCCATTTCCTCCAAAAACATCTGTTAATCTACAAAGCTGATTCAAGCAAACAAAAGAACTTGAAAGAAAGACCAAATGCTCTGTCTCTGAGAAGACATATTTAGCCTGGTTCTAATTGACATTCATATGCATTCAAAAGCAATTAAACTCTCACAAAAGCAGCACAACAACAGGAGTCTGGAGCGCTCCTTGTTTCCAAGCATTTTAGAGCTCCATTTCAGGAGGAGGAAGGCCCGTGGAGCCCATTCTCATTAGCTGTTATATTTCTAGCTCAGGAAGGCAATAAACAGACAGCCTTCTCAGGCACTATTTATTTGGAAAGTCTAAACTTGATTAAAAACTAGGAGAGAAAAAAAAATTCTTATTACCCTAACCATTAATCTAGAGTAGTCCCCACATCCACAGTTTTTTACCCCAATACCCTGATTCCTCCATGACTTTTAACTGTTAGGAATGATTTATTCATTGTTCTTTATCTTTCCTATTATAATCTTTATTCAATAAAAACAGGAAATTCAACTACTTGTATCCTAGTACCTTGCCTCTTGTAGGTATTCAATGAATATTTGCAAATGAATAAGGGAATGAACAAATGAATACATGGATGAATGGGAACTCCATCCCAGAGGAATAGAAACTATACCCAAGGCTTGCTTGGGTTTTCAGCAGTCATGACATTTCAGTTCATTATTTTACTTTTTTTCACTCAAAGGTCCAACATGTGGTAGGCTGATTGGTGATTCTACTTTTGGCATATGCTGTACTCTTTCTGACCTTCTTAATTTAGCTGCTGATAACCCTTCCAATTTTGAACTGTCCCAGAAGAGGAAAAAATGTGTATTCCACATTCTAAGGTGCGTCTATAAGGCAGCAAAAATGGAAAAGATAGAGATGGCAGATCCAATTGTCTTCTTTCATCCAGCACTCAACATAAAGCCATTTCAACATCTCCTAATAGAGGAAAGTGGTGGATAAGGGCAGAGGGCACCGACTGGATTTGTGGCATGGATTGAACCACCCCTTGCACCCCTTGGGGATACTGCGTGTGAGGATGGGGTGGGCAACCGCGAGTAGCAGCGGGATGTAGCTGACTTCTGCATTCTGGCCTAGAGTTCTGGTGATAGGCAGGTGGTAGGTGACATGGCGGAGACAGTCTAGAGAAGGGAAGCCCAGTGATTTGTTAGTTTCACAGTATGTGTGGGCAACTCAAAGCCTTGTAGGACCTCAGGATGCACTAGTAGAAAAGGTTAACTTTCCCAATGCCCATGAGAAAGTTACAGGAGGGCTGCAGAAGACTGAAAGGCATGAATTGTGGCACAAGGTCAACAAGTAAGACCTCTAGTAGCTTGAACTACAAATTGAAGGCTAAGGTCAGATTTGGGACACCCGGGTAAAGTAACTGGAACAGAGACATCAACCCAAATCTTTGGCCATCTTAGTTAGCATCAGCATGAAGGGATGTGTTTGAACAGCACATGGGAATAGGCACATCTTCCAGAAGCCCTTCTTGGAGCATAACCATAGAGACTGTGTGTGGAGCTTCTTTCTCCCACTCATTGCTTTTGTAATGGCCATTGTTTAAGTTTCCTAGAGATTTGAAGCAATATAGGGAAAAAGGAGTGAGAGAAAAAAATCTGAGAATGATTTAAAAACTCTGAATACAGCTGCATTATAAACCTGAATTGACTGAGAAGTGCCTGAATAGGAAGAAATTTACCTGAAAGCAACTTGATATCAGTTCTCTGCTACTGTGCAGAAATGGGAGCTTAATGATAGAAATTATATTTGACTATAGAAAAATAGGTTACCTTTTTGCATATATCAGTTCGTGACTGAAAATTTGAATCCATTATATAGTCGCAGCAATTTAATTTTTCTTTTATGGTTTCAACTCCTGATGATTTTCTTTTCTTTAATCTACTATCACTCATTTATATGCCCCACCTTTTCTTCTGGGGCTCCTTCATCATTCAACTAGTTCAGAGATAGTTGTTAAAACAAGGCAGACAAGTCAAGAGGCACAGAAGTGCTCATTCACCTCTCTCCTTACCTGTGGCTGTGTTGTTTCCTTGGGCTGAACAATCTTCCACATTCTACTTAATCAAATCCTATTGATCAGGCTTTGTTCAGATCTCAGCCCCTCAGTTCAAGTTTCTCTGGTTGTTCTCGCCCACATTGTGATCACCTTCCCTAAATTCTTAAAGGATGTGCAGTCTCACCTACCTAGTTAAAAATGGAATTATAACAGTGTTGGGTGTTGAAGAAAATTCTCCACTCTTGGAGCAAACAAGCAATCAAAGCAGCAGCAGATGTATTAGCGACGGGAAAATAATCAACTTAGGGACATGGAGAATTCACATGGTTCTAAATTCTAATGTAAAATGGGGTGGACCCCATACTGTGTGATACTGTGTGATACTGTGTGTGTGTGTGTGTGTGTGTGTGTGTGTGTGTGTGTGTGTGTGTGTGTGAGAAAAGACCTGGGGAATCAAGAAGGAAAGGGGGAGACTTCACATCACAAGAAGAAAAATGACCTCATCCTTTTACTCTGAAAGTAAAAAAAAAAAAAAAAATGAGTTTCTCATATAGGGAGGACACTCAGTGATAAACTTACACATGATGACATTCTCCAAACTACACTTGTATAGGTCATAAAAAGGGAAAGCAGTGATTAGTTCTTTGATTAGGAAAAGAGCAAATAACTGAAACAAAGACAAAGCTTCCCTCCGCCACTATGGCCTTCATTGCTTGTCACTTAAGATAATCCACCTTCTTTAAGTATTAATAGACTTCCAGAGACTCAGCAAGCCCTTGCCTGGCCTTCTCCTACTTATTGGAAGCACCCTACTCTGGTAGTATTGAGAAGAGCCTATCTGACTAGTTTGGGGAAACTGATTCCACAATGGCCTGTCATGATTGTTCTTTTAAAATATATGCTTTTTCTTAATTTATCGGGTTGTGAATTTCCCAAGATTTTCCTTACATTTCTTTGAACACAGTGTCTTAAACAAATGGAAAATAACTTCTGACTAATGAGAGTAGCACATTTAAGTCAAAATAACATTTTGATTTACAGTCCAATAAGTGGGCTTACATACTCTCCATTACTCTGTAAATTACATCCTCTGTGTAAATCTACCCAACCATCCCATTGCTTTCCAGGGACGTGTCCAAGAAGGCCCTAATTTGAAATGTCATGATTCATACTAAAACCAAAACATGCTTTTAATCAATATACAATCCGATGTGCTTTCCAAATGTTATTGTATTGGCTGAACTTCCATGGCATGGGGAGGTAAGAGTTTACCTCCTAAATTTATAGGATTTTTGCTCCTGATTCTAATGTAGACCAACCCAGGAAAATACTGCTATACCCTTTTCACATTCGACCCTTTTCCTGTCTCCCGCTACTTAGAGTGTTAGCTTTAGGTACCAGAGGACACATTTAGATCCAAATTCACTCAAAGAATGGGGTAGGTCTATAGAAAGTAGTAATGCAATTGCTTGGATTATTGCCCTCTGGGGAGTGTAAAGTTGTACTGAGATCCAGACTGAAGAATAGAAAAAAGAGAAAGTTCCCTGATCTTCAAGTTGATGATGCATTTGAATTTGCATCAGCACTGCTGATTCTTGATGCTCTACCCAGTTACTTAGTAATATTTTATTGACATATGTGAATTAGATATTCTTTCAAGTCACTTTTCATAGAAACCCAGATGGGTGACGGTGATGGATTTATACCTACCCCCTGACCATGGCTTTGGCTTGATTTGATTTGGCAGATTTGATGAAGAGCTGTATCTGCACTTTGGCAGATTCTTTGATGGGCCCATTTTTAATACTGACAGCATGAGGTCGCTTTCCCAGTCTGGGTCTTCCTTTGCTGAAGTTTGTCCTGCATTCTTATGTTCTTATTCATGATCACAGGCCCTTCCATATTTTATCTCTTTGGTATTAAATAAATCTCCGTGAGTTATTAAACTCATTGTTATTATGTAATTGTATTATGATTTTAGTGACAAATATGTCTTCTGTTTGTTGAGATGATGCACTAACTTGTGAGATAGGAAAACAGCTTATTTAATGTGTGGAGTGTTGTTAACTGAAATCCTCAAAGGTCCTTTCCTTCCTTTCAGTTACCATCACTTAAGGGAAACTGTTTCATTCTGTCTCTTAAAAAATTGTATGTTGATTTATTGTAACAGTGAGTACTAACTAGAAAGATCCCTCTTCAGTGGCAAAGAGAAGACAGGAAGATCCTAAGTAGGAACTGTTAGGACATAACACTGATTCCATGATTAGATAGCAAACTTTTCTTGGAAAACTGCCAGTGGAGACCTGGGACACGTGCCTGTCAGCTTGATCAAGAATGTTCAAGAATCCAAAGAGGATACAGATTTCACTGAGTAATTCTTAGAGCCACAATGACAAAACTGCCTTAGACTTTAGCAAAAAATTCTTAGTCATTGCTTAGTGACATCCAAGTTTCACTTTTCTAAGGGTCGTCATACTACTTTTAATCTGAGCAATGTCATCATAATTTAAAATGGCATTTTCATTTTATTTTCTTGTGCCTCAAAGCTACCCATAAGACATTGCAAACTTTATTCAACACCGGATCCAATTTGAGCCTAAGATAACCAAATCTGCTACTTCAAACGATCTAAGTATCCACTTCCCTTGATAAAACAAATTCACAGGTGGCACCTAATATTACCATTAGCTAGAATGCTTAGAAATGCATTGTACATTTAATTTTCACAACTTTTCCACTGATGATTTTTTTTCTATGTTTCTGTTGGTAAATGGTATGGCCTGTAGTATTATATTTCTGAATCACATACTTTTTTTTTTTAAGATTTATTTATTTTTGCAGACAAGCTGGGGTACAGGCCAGAGGTGTGGGGTGGCGAGAGGGTTCACCAGAGACAGAGCTGGGAGCAGAACAGGCAGATTGATGGAAATATACTGCTGAGGGGAGCCGGGGCTGCGGCAGGAGAGATCTGCCGCGCCATGTGGGAATCTCCCCAGCAGGGCGTCGAACTCACGTCACCACTGCTGACAGCTCCACAGCACAGCGCTTAGCTGCTGTGCCACCAGGGAGGCCCTGAATCACATACTTTTTTGCTACAGATAAAGAAATGTAAACCTCATACAGATGTTAACTCTGAAAGCACAATTCAAACTTTTCATTTGTGGATTAAAAAAATAAAAATATTGAAAGGTCTAGAAATTCATAGCTTTGGTAAGTGTAGCAATTTATAGGAATTTAACTACTCTTGTTTTCAAACATACATTAAAATCACAAAAGAACATTGAAATACGGGGGGAAATATTTATGTCAGGTGAATGAATGAATGAATAAACCAGAATGAATGGCCATCTTCAAGCTAGAATTTTCATGCAATGCACTGTGGAGTAAGGTTCACTTGTGGAAGTTCTGGCCAGCAGGCCATTCATGTTTTGAGAAGTGAGTAGTGAAATGAGAGATGTCATAAAAGTAACACTTCTAGCAACTGCTAACTTGATGCAGCAAGGAAAGGAGGTAGGTGGGTTATGGGACTGATTACATATGGGAACCTGTGTTTTGCTGGAAGTTTTAGACTGGAAAACTTACAAATAACTTCTCATAATTTCTAGAACATGTGCTTTAATTTTCTGAGTGACAAAAGACGTTTTACTTGTAAACCACTTATCATTTGCAATAGGGAGTCAAAAGTAAACCTAAGTTTATTAACTAGTACTTTTGTAAGATTATTTAGATATTTAATGAATTCCCATTATTGAACTTAGTAAGATCTTAAATTTTCCAACAGAGACATGGGAATGTTTTCAGTAGTTTTAAGGGAAATAGGCTCAAAGTGTTAGACCTACGTAAGACCTTCACCAAGTCTCAATATCCAAGAGACTGCAGTTTCAATTCCTCCCGGGGCAAGAATCCCTAATCTAATCAATTTGGAATTAAACTAGTAAGGTCGTTTTGCCTGAAATAATTCTTTCTTTAATTTTCTTGATAACCTTGTCTCCATCCTCTCTCTAAAAACTTTCTACTAAAAGGTTTATTCCAACTACAGCCATTTAGTTTCTCAAGTAGGTCTACCTAGCCAGGAAACTCCATGCTGACAATTGTGGGTCAAAACTAGATTTGGGTTGAAGACAAGCAGCTCCATCTTGGGTCTATTGTCTCTAAATGCTAGGCTCAAAAACTTTATGAAACGAAGTCAGTTATTTTTCTTGTTAGATACCACAAGCTAAGTTTTGTTAACACTGACAGAGTAAAGCATTGTATCTAATGCCATGCCTCTAAAGACATGCATATTTCAAAATAAACTATCATTTTAAGCTAGTTTTCATTGATCAAAAATTATCCTAGATTATATTTCTTGAAAAATATTTTGGTTAGTTTCTACTATATTTCTAAGGTTAGAATTTATATATGTTTGATTATAACTCAATTAGATATGAATTAACTCTAATACTGCCAATAAAACACTAGGAGAGACAGACAAACATTCATATAGACAGAGGTCATAGTTTTCATTCAAAATGCCAGTCATCTGTACTAGGTTTAGAAATAATAGTTGTACCAATTTCCAATAGTCTTTTCTCTTTTTTTTACTCTTCCCAAGAAACTAGTCCTTCAATTTGCATTTTAAAGAATGGCACCTAAAGGTGGGGCAGAAAATTTGCATCAAAAGTAGGCTCTTGCTTCTTAAGGCCAGGATTTTTTTTAATATCCAAGGGTGATTTGGGGATGGGTTACTGGAACTGTACTTCTGGTTCTGGAAGACTTTGTTAGGCAAAGATTATCTAATTCCTCACAGAATCTGGGTTGCAGCCTGTATGATATCATTAGATTGAACTACGCATTCAACTAACTACACTTTCCTCTAATGTACTTTTATATTACAGAATTATTTTTATATTAGAGATAAGATATTTGATCTTACTATGTAAGATCAAAATTATGATATTTATACTATGGATTAAGTGTTCCATTCAACTACAATTGAACCATCATTGATCTTAGACTAGAACCATGCTGAAGATAGCAAAAAACAAAACAAATAATAAAAGAAACCACTTAGATGGTTACCCTGAGGGTTGGCGGTAGATCTTTACTGCAATAACATCTTTCTTCACTCAGATTTTGAGACCAATTTGCAGAAATGACAAGAGTGAAACAAATTGTCACCCAGTCCTACCATTTTTCTCATGAAGATCACAAAAGACAGACCAGAGTTCATGGCACATAGATAGGACAGGAGAAGGAAGAGATTGAAACCTCTTCCATCAAATTCTGCTGTTCACTGATCCTTATCAGATTTGGATTCAAATTTTTTCTTTAAATCAAGTGTTTTGATTTTAGTGTGCAAAATTTTGGAACCTCCAAAGAGTGCCCCAGTGGCCACTTTAACAATAAAGCCATCTTTGATATGATGTGCCCAGTGAGACCAGGATTTTGTAAAAGCAAGGTCATAATTTTTGTTAAGACATGATTTTAAATCTAATTTTTAGATTTCCATTTTACTAAAGAAATTCCCTGATCTGAGCCAAGATACCTTTCTACATTTCTTCTTTACATTTGCTTTCCTTTTTCCCCCTTCCAATTCAATTTTTTTCCAATAAGAGATTTAGTTTGAGAACTCTGAATTTTTTATAGGTCCAATAAGCAATTTAGTTTAAGCAATTTAGTTTAAGCAATTTAGAAGTTTTCCAATTCAATAGCGACTCAACCAACCAATAAGCATTTTTTATAGCTCATACAAAGACCTAAAGAGGTTTACTCTCAGCCTAAAATAGGGCAAAGGGAAGACTCAATGCACATTAACAGCGTTCAACTAAACCTAGATACTCTTGGAGTCAGAACGATAACCTATGTTCACCAAATTTGCAACTTTGGGGCTTTCAAGATTTGCTTATTAATAGCTTCAGCCTTACTGAACAGTGAGATTAACAACCCAGCAAACAGAGCCTGGAGATGGAAATACATTTACCTGAACCTCAAGTCTGGGAAAATAACAAGGGGGAGGAGGTGGAAACAGCAAGAACCAGAAATTAGATTTCCTGTCCTTAGAACAGAACAGCACTTCAAGGCAGAAATATTTGTTACCCAAACCTCATGCTGGAAAACACAACATCAAACAGCCCATCGAAGAGTCACATAAAACACAACAAAAGACGTAATCCACATAACAACGTAACATGAACAAAACAGACAGATCTCACTTCTCAAAAAAGATTTGGGAAATAAACTTCCTGGTTTGAGAGCTGAAAACAAAACTCTCAAGAGGTAGATCAAAAGAAAAGCCTGGGAAGACAATTACCTTCTTAGAGTGAGAGTGGAACTTCTTGGAGACATGAACACCAATGGAGCAATCAATATTAAGAGCAAAATTCTTAAAGTAAAAGAGTTGCCCAAGAAGCTAGCTTTATGGAGAGCTGAAACTCACTTCTGAAAGATTTGGGACAGGAAAAGTCCTACACTATTAGACTGAGGCCAAGTGTTATAGTCCTGGTCTCAAAAGAGTGGGTCTTTGGCCCTCTAGGGAAAGACTTCTAGGGGTAGTAGAGCCAAGCAAGGCTTTATTAGAGACTCATGCATCATGGAACAGTGCTGGAAAGAAGAATTTATACTGGTTGTCCAAAGGAAGCTAGGAAGAGGTACTAAAACTGTGGATCCTCTAGGAAAGGAGGAGGAGAGGAGAGGCATAGCTTGTTTTGGGTTGGACTATACCTGAACCTGCAGACACATTACACCCCAACTTCACATGCAGGCTCTCTCCTTTGATCATCAACTCTTTGAGGGCCCTTTTCTGAGCTCCTGAGTAGTGTCCACAACCATTTTCTCTCTCTTATTCCTTTCATTTGGGGAGTGGTAACTGCCACTTGCTTTTATCTCTGTACTACTTCAGTGCTGCCTCTCCTTTTGCCTGTTAAATCCTTTATGTTAAATTACAACTGTTAATGTACATAATGTAGTTACATACTCTGGCCTCTGGCATTTGTGAATTGAAGAACTAGAGAAAGTCTTCAGGACATTGATTCTGGAATATTAAACAGGGCATCTTTTAGAAGCAGGTCTCATCTCTTCTCACATGGTACTCTTCTGCCAAAACCAAGTCTGAAGTTTTTAGAAAATAGACAGGAAGTAATCATAAGTCACTCGTGTTCTTCATCAGAATGATTATATCTGCCGTGTGGAATTGGTGACCTGATTAGTAGTAACTTAAAAACACAGGGGTTGAAGTTATGCACTAAGAGGTCAGGGCATAAGCAATCCAAGGCTTGTAAAGTCACTCAAGGAATGCTATCAAGAATCAAAACCTTCTCTCTACCTTTTTTACCATCCTCAGCATGAGGCTTTAAGTCTTCCAGGTTCTAAGAACTCTACATTTTCTCATCCCAGGTAAAAAGATGGGAGAGGGGATGTCATCAGCATATGCCATTGGTCAGAATTACACGCAAGTTCCCACCTAACCTTACAAGAGAAAATGGGAAATTGAATTTTTAGCTTTTTTTTCCCTGTAAAGAGAGGCTGGCAAGAGAGGAGGGCAATTACACTACTCATTATGCAGATAGAGGCCTATTGTATTACAGGGGTGCCCCATGGCAGACTGCTGTATTTAAACCCTAATAGGTAGCATTTATAGTAGTGGTGCAAGAGGCTGATTATATATTGTCCATTTAAGTAGAGTGTTAAATTCTTCGTTATTTGCTTTCTATATTTGTACAGAAAGGAAATTTTGTGAGTTCAAAGGGGCAGAGAACAAAGCAAACTCATTCGAGCACACTTAGCCACCCATTCGGTAGCATTTGAACTTCCTGATGATCATTTACCACGCAACAGTGACTCTTCTGTAGCTCACCACTCGCTCCAAGGTCACCCCAAAGAGCTGCTAGGCAAACTCGCTGGAGTCTTTAGCACAATGCTTTCTCCTCCTTCTTAATTAGCCGCCGGGAAGCAGTGGAATTGTTTTAGCTGTTCCAGTGTCCCTGCTTAACTCATTGGGACTTGGCTTTGCTGGGGGAGAAAAGGCTGGAACAGCTCTTGATGGCAGAGCCTAATGAGGCTATCAGTAACACACTGACGCCATTAGACCTTTTCACATTGCAAATGGGTAAGGAGGGTACCTGCACAATACTGGGAAAACCTGGAGCAAGGCAAGGATTTAGCCATTGTGTTTTATATAACGAAGATGAAAGCAGCAATCTTCCCATCAGGCACTATTTATGATTAATTAAGATAGATTTTGCAAAGCAATCTATGCTTTTGTGTTCAGATGGAGGCACGCTAACAAGAAAGAACCATCATGAAGCTCCGCAATCTGAACAGTAAAAAGCCTGGCGTCAGCCCCACCAGCAAAATTTCATCTCTGTGACATTCAATGCTTGGCAGCCACCTCCAAACCTCATCACAGATGCTAATAGCAAATCAACTGAAATGGATTTTGTGGGTGATGCCAGTGATGGGTATCTTTTTAAGAGGTCTGCTATAATTGTCCAGAGATTTTCTAGGGATGGGTTGAAAGTATGTGCCATGTATGTGGGCTCTGAGGGGAGGGGAGCAGAGGTGTGTTTAACACATTTCAAGGTGGGCTTAAAGAAACAGTAGAAGGAAAAGGGAAGGGACCCTCTGGCTGGAATGGAAATTTGTAGGGAGCCATGATTTTGAAGCATGTTTATGTCCCAATTAACTTTCATGAACTTGTGTCATTCCTCAGAGTGCAAGTTCTGATCACATTTAAGACCCATGGCTAAATTTCACCAAAGAAACCTATTTTGAAGTCAATAGAACTATTGTAGAAACCCAAAACAACAGTAACAACACAACAGCAACTTTCTGGTTAATATCTTCTGCTGCAGCCCAAAGTTTGTTCAAGTTATTGCTACAGATTTGGGACTTTATCCTGAACACTTATTTAATAACCTGCGCCAATAATTTTTAAGGAGACAAAAGATGGGATTTCTTTTACCAATTTCTTTGGAAGTACAGAAAAGGGGTTTTCCTTCTTCCATTTATTTTACACTTATTTATTGAATGCAGCCGTGTGCCAGGTGGTGTAATAGTTTTTGGAGATAAATGACAGACCAATACAAACATGTGTTCGACTTTACAAAACATGCCAATTATGTGAAATTTAGACGGGTGTGCAGGCAATTAAAGCACAATGTGATACAAGCTGTGAGAGGAGAAGTTCAGGGCCCTAAGGGAGGCACTGGAAGGACCCTTTGCCCCCCCCCCCATGGTGGTGAGACAGGGCAATGTGGGGCCCTCCTTAGAGAAAGATGTGTAAGCTGCAACGTGATGACAAGAACTGGAGAGCCAAGGTGTAAGTGGGGAAGGGGATTAGGAAAGATAAAGCTTCCTGTGAAAAGACTTGGAGGTTGGTGGTAGAGGCATCTCAGGAAAACACAGTTCCCCTGTGAAGCTGGAACCGGGGTGTATGGCCACAGGCTCCAGCGTGAAGAGAAAGGTAAGGCAAGAATCTGGAGGTGCCAGGTCACAAAGACTTTTTAAAAATCAGGAGAAGGAGCTTGAACTTCTCCTAGAGGGCTTCTAAGCAGGTGTTTGCCCTCTATCAAATTCACGTTTTAGAATAAAGGAAGAATGTTCTACAATGGGGAAACTGAGGACTTGGAAGCTTAAGAAGTTGTGACAGGGATAAAACTAGGTAAAATGCTGTTATGAGAAGCATAATATAGGCAGGTGAAATTGTGAGGTGTGAAGAGATTGGGGAACTGTTTAGGTAATAATGTCAAACACTGGGGATTAATTCTGTGAGGGACATGCTGGGTAATGTGGGGTCCATTGTGGACGATGCAGTGTTCTCTGAAGAAGGAAATCCAGAATGAGGACCTTGGGGGCTGGGAAAGGACTTTGGTTCTGATTTAGAGGTGTTCCGTTTTGTGTCTGTGGACCATTCAAGTACAGATGTCTAGCAGAAAATGTGCGATTATAGTCCTGGCACTCACAGAGGACTCGAGCCAGAAATGTTGATTTGTCTGCGATGGGCCTATCACCATGGAAGGGAGTGAGCTCCTCTGGTAGGTTGAGGGGCACTGGACCAGCACCTAGGAGGAAGCTTGGCAAATCACCAGCACTGAACATTTGGCAGAGGTGAAGTCTCCACACAAGACACAGTATGAACAAAGTCTGCAATAGTCAAAGTCATTGTTCAGGGAGAGAAGTGAAGGCTTCGTAAAGGTGTTTGAAAGGGAAGAAGAAAGTTAGTTGATATTTCAGGTGAAAGTGGGGTTGAAGAGTAATTTCTTTTTTAAGATGGGAGAGATGAGCTTCAATTCAAGTGCACAGATAAAGATGTTATGAAAAATCCAACCCTGGGATAAACTTACCTTTGAACAACTTAGGAGAAGAGGATTTGCTAAGCAAAGGAAGGATGTGAATACGTTTATGGAGAGGCGTATTTAACCAACTAAAGAGAACAAAGTGCTTTTCTCTGCTCTAACAGTGGTTAATTGCATATGCACTGTGATTAAAGTGCATTAAATTTACCTTCTTCATGGAGTCAGACTTGGTTTTGGAAATGCGTTGTTAGAAATGACTTTGAATTGTCACGTTCATGTGTCCTTTTCTTCATTCTCTGCATTTCTAGGCTCTGTTCTAGGTATTCATTCAGTGGAGGTAGATTCATTTTCTCAAGCAATTACGTGTCTGGGGAGGAGGCTGACAGTGAGAGGAGGTTGCTATGGAGGACACAAGGAGGAAGCACCTGCTGGGAATGTTTTCCTGGAGACTTCGCTTCAGTCAGGGAGATCGAGTAAGAGTTTGCTAAGCTAGATTTCTGTTACTGTTACTACGTCATTCAGAGTTTCTATCAGTTCGACCAAATTACTCCTCTACCCCAATTCCTTTATATCAGAAGCTAAAAATGTGTTCTGCGACAGAGCAGCAGTAAATATTTTAGGTTTGTGGATGATCCAGTGTCTTTGCATCTGCTCCAATCTCTGCTGTGGGGTGAAAGCAGCTACAGGTGATACAGAAGTGGGTGGGCAGGGGTGCTGGCAATGGAGAATTTTATCTGAGCCCTGCCATCTTGGAAAACAGAGATTAGGAAACCCCCTCTTCTCTGCTTTGTTGTCTACTAGGAATTGGTTTCCTGCACCTTTCTCTAACATGACTTAGGGGAGACGCAGAGCTCCCCAAGTATGCCCAAGACCAGACCAGGTACAAACCTTCCAGATTCTCATGTTGCCAAATAAATTATTAGCTGACCTGTTTTGTCCCCACTAATGAATGGGAGCAAAATGCTCCTCAGCCAAACTTTGCGTTCTCGCCTCCCCCAGACATCCAAACATCAGTCTGTTGTCAGCCTGAGTCAGCAAGGGCACTTCTGGAAGGGCCTCTCTCAGAATACAGACTGGTCTCAGCATCAAGAATGCTGCTCTCCTCCAACACTCCCTTCTCCCCATCAATAGTACTTCCCTTCCCCAGGCTTTTTCTAGCCTTTTTTCTTTGCTTTCTAGGACAGAAAATGCCTGTGTCCCTAACCCTAGAGGCTTTCTGATCCATGGTCAGTCTTTCCTTTTTGCTGCAAAAGTTCCTACGTCCCTTTTACAATAGCCCCTCCCCCCAATCCTGCTGAATGAAAATATCTATTTGTAAAATATAGATTTGGTAATCAAAAATACCATATTGACACTATGTTCCAAAAACCACACTTAATTTGAATTTCATGCAACTTCGTTTTAAGTGGCACAGAATTTTATTATTTTTCTGATACCTTTTCTCCATCCTTTTGAAAATGTAAAAATCGTTCTTAGCACTCAGACCATACAAAAATAGGTGGCATGTCAGACTTCACCTGAGGGATATAATTTTCAATCCTTGCTTTATATTAAAGAGGCTTCAAGTTTAACAGAACCCGATTAGTAGACCTTTTACAGAATTACTTCCCAATTCAACTCAGTAAGCATTTATTAAGTGCCTACCCTTTGCTCCATATTATTCTAGGCCCTGGAGATAAAATCATGAACAAGACAAATATTGTCCTACTTTCAAGGCATTGAAAAATAAAGACGTCAGTATTTAATTTTACTATCCTCTGCTGCCTCTTAGATGACAGGATAGTATTTAATTACAGGTGTATCGTAGGTGTGTTATGGCAAGAAGTTATTTATTACACACACAGGCCATTGGTGGCCTTAATAAACATACCTCACATTTTCAATCCACTGACTGCTTCGCCCATGTAGCAGTCCACTGGGATATGTATGCATGAATTCCAACAATACTATCATCTTCCAAATAAATATTGAAGTCCCCCTTGAAAATCATCTTCAGATGCTGTAGAACATTCTTAGAGTTTCTTCTGGAGTGCCAGTCCTTTACATGCTGAGGTTAAATTTCCGTATTTGAAACTGCAGAAGATGATTTGAAGCCAAATCGGGGGAATGAGTCAGACGAGTAAGTGTAACTGAAGAGAGCAGGCAACACCTCTTGAAACCCAAAGTGTCTGATGTTCAGGTAATCCACTTAAAATTTAATATTATTATTTTTAAAATTTTTATTTACTTTTTTTAAAGATGTATTTATTTTTGCATATAAGCTGGGGTGCAGGCCAGAGGAGTGGGGCAGTGAGAGGGTTCACCAGAGACAGGGTGGGGAGCAGAACAGGCAGATTGATGGAAATACACTGTTGAGGGGAGCAGCGGGCAAGGCTGAAGAGGTCTGCTGTGCCATGTGGGAATCTCCCAGGCCAGGCATTGAACTTGACGGGCCACAGGCGCCGACGGCTCCACAGTGCTGTGCTTAACCCACTGCGCCACCAGGGAGGCCCCATATATATATGTATATATATATATATATTTAAATGGTCTTGTTATAGCCTTGTTTTCGTGTCATTTCCAAATCTACACACTGAAAACCTAACTCTCGATGTGACTATATTTGGAGATGGACCTTCAGGAGATAATTAATATCAATGAGGTTACAAGGGTGAGGGCCTAATCCCAATGGATGGGTGTCCTTGTAAGAAGAGGCCCCTGAGAGCTGAGTGTTCCCCTCTCCCCACCCCCAGTCTCCCCATCACCTCCCCAGTCCCCCCATATACAGAGAGGTCATGTGGATCACAGTGAGAAGGGGCCAGGGATGTCCTCACCAGTAACTGACCTGGTCAGCACCCTGAACTTGGACTTCCCCACTTCCAGAACTGTGACAAATACATTTCTGTTGTTTAATCCCCCATCTGAGGGATTTTGTCAGGCAGCCTAGGTTGATGACTACTTGGCTTTTTAGAAATGTCCTCCAGGAGGCTTTGGAAAATTCTGCGCAATGTCAGAAATGTTTAAATGATTTTCTGCTCACCAAGGAGTCTCTAGTGAAGAGAAAGCCCCTAGTTTGGATGTGTAAGTTCTTGTGGTTGTAAAAATGACAAGACATGGTTTTTATTATCTCATTTTGCATGTGTGTGTGTGTGTGTGTTCTTTTTGGGCCTTTTTTTAAATATTTATTTATTTTTGCATACAAGGTGGGGTGCAGGCCAGAGGTGTGGGTCAGTGAGAGGGTTCACCGGAAACAGAGTGGGGAGCAGAGCAGGCAGAGAGAGCGAAATACACTGCTGAGGGGAGCAGCGGGCGAGGCAGCAGAGGTCTGCCGCACCATGTGGGACTCTCCCCAGCTGGGCATCGAACTTACGCTGCAGCCGCCAGAAACTCCACAGTGCTGCGCTTAACCTGTTGTGCCACCAGGGAAGCCCTGTGTATGTGTGTTCTGATTGAACCCTCTCCTACATCATAAATCTGAAGTGCATAGTCACCTATGAATCTATTTTTTTTTTCCATTTTTTTTATTGTTATTTGTGTCTTTTACATTTTGTATTCCCCTTGGGCAGCCCACCACCAATTCACCCGTGATCCATCTCCATGGTCCCCTGTATTCTCCTCTCTTCCATTTTGTGCCCTTATCCACCCCTCCCCCCTCCCCCACCGCTGAGTGTCTCTCTCCCACCTGGCCTCCCTATAGTCCTGTTATAAGTGAA
>PVIJ01009316.1:0-67655 GCA_004024925.1 Scalopus aquaticus
AAAAGAACACAAGGGACCATGGAGATGGATCACGGGTGAATTGGTGGTGGGCTACCCAAGGGAAATACAAAATGTAAAAGACATAAATAACAATAAAAATATATATTAAAAAAATAAATAAAAATAAAAAGCATATATGTAAGATAAAAAAAAAAGAAATATAAATCCCAGGTGCAACTTCAAGTTACATACAATATATGATTCCATTTAAACAACATTCTGGATAAGGCAAAATGATGAGGACAACAACGAAAAAAGAGATCAGTTGTTGTCAAGGGCTAAGGAGAGAGGTTGATTACGAAGAGGTAGAAGAAAGGAAAATTTTAGGTTGACGAAATAGTGCTGGTGTTGATTTTTATAGTGATCACATGACTCAAAGTATTTGTCAAAACTCAGAAAACTCTATACCAAGAAGAGTGAATTTTACTGTAAATAAATTAAAATGGTTATTATCTATATAAATATTAATTTGAAACTCACATTTTTAATTCCAAAAAGTTTACAGTGACTTAAAAAACTAAAATATTCACTTAAAAATATATACTTCAAATATCACCTAATATAGAACTAAAATATAAGCTAATATGACATAATTCGATATTGCTAATGACAGGAAAGCAGAAGTTTCACAGATTTAGACTATTCCTGCTATTTGATGTCCCTGCCTCTATACCAGAAGTTAATAAATAATATGTACTCTGTTTTCTTTTTCAGCTATTAAATATAGAAAAAAAATACCATAATTCCACTATATCCCCTAAGTAGTATCTCTTTTCCTACTTCAAGTTTTTAAAATCTTAACTTTTTAATTTGTTACTTTCTATTTTCATAGAGCCTGGATTTTATTTCTTCAGTATTTGTGTATCTGTTATAGCTCCATAGACATTATTTTTGGTTATATATCTACCTTTGTTCATATTACTGATTTATTTATTATCACTACTTCCTAATGTTCATTAAATATCCCTACACTGTTCAGGACACAAAATGATATTTAAATGTCAAACATCAAGCTCAAAGGTTCTGTCTTTTCATTTATCTTCAAATTCACCTAGAGTTTGACATTGAGCATTTGATATAAAGACAAATAGGGTTGGATGTGGGATCAATATATTTCATTCAATTATTTAATATCAACAGAACATTTTCATCCTGAATTTGAGACATATGAAGAGGAAAGGAGCTAGAATTAATCAGCCAAAGGAAGAGAAATCTCTTAGATGATTTAATACAATTAGATAATTGTAATAAAGCTATAGCTTGAGGTCTTAAAATTGCTCAAAGAGAATTTTTCCTGAGCAAAAAATTAAATGCTAAAAAAAAAACCTCAGGACTTAATAAAACTTATTGAATGAATGATGACTAATAAATGAATAAAGAATGAGGTCATAACATACAGAGAAAATGTTCATCTATTTGGGATTACTGAATTTCTCTTGATTATTTTTATGGTTTATTTATGTAAGTACTAATTCATTTTTTACTAGTCTTATTTTTTGGACCTTTTAACATTTAAGATTAAGTATATTTTTAGATATCAAAATTGCTCACATCTCAAAAATACATTTGTATTTTTAATGTTTTCTAGCCCCATCCACATCTCTACAAGTTTATGTTAAGTTATATTTTCCTCTTTATTGAGTTTTCTATTTTCATATGTAATTTCAATAAATTTAGATTATGTGACACTGTATCCAAATCACTGTCTTACCAGCTTGCCAATTTATGTGACCATCATCAATGAGATAATTCCCTTTCCAACTTATTTTTTGATATATCTTTTAAACATATATCCCCCCATGCTTTCAGGTGAATAGGAATTTGCCACATCTATGTTTTCCGGTGTTAATGAGAACATATGAGGTAATATTCAATGAAATCTCATATGAAGACAATACAGCAGTAACTACTGACTGGTATTTACTCATTCTCCATCATCATGTCTATGTAAAAAAATTTCATATCCTACATATTTTTCTTCTATATTTTCAAATATGGTTAATTAATCCTGTATTCATATTTTACATTTTTCAACATTCATATAATTACCTGCTTTACTAAAGTTTTATATTTCAATTGTCTAAATTTTATTAATCATGCAATTTCTATAAATCCAATGAGCATATTCTCAACTCTTTTATCCATATTCCTCTAGCTCTGAGTCTTCACTAGCTTTAACAATCTACAAAGAGAAGTTTAAGAAATAAGAAAGATAAGACAAAGTTCTAGAAAGTCTATCAGGAACCTTTTAGTTCTAGGAAAATATTCAGATAGTAATGCAAGTGTGAGAAGGTGGTCCTCAGGAAAGGGGAGTGTCTCAGGTTCCCTGACCCACCCAAGGGAGGGTGTTGCTGAGCAGGAGAGATAAGAAGCTAGAAAAGAAGACAGAGGAAAAGAGAAGGAAGGAAGGAAGCAAGGTGGAGAGCCAGAAGAAGTACAAGGAGCAGAGAGACATGTGAAGAAACTGCACTGGCCTGGACTGATTGAGACAGATGGTGAGAGACCCATGGGGAGGTGACAATGGCAACGGTGATCTTGATTTTGAGTTTGCTCTTTTCCTCACAGACTTGTCTGACTGTTTCTGACCCTTTTCTATCGGTCCCTGCCATAAGGTGTTTTAGACTCATGGCAGGCTTTCGGGCCTTGCTTTGGGCCAATCCCGTTTGGGTGGACTTTTGCCCACGAGGTGAGGGTTAACTTTGGGTGCTTTGTTAGGAAACTATATTCTTTGTCTTTTCTGTATTATCACACTAATTGTATTGAAGTCTCTTTTCACTAAAGGTCTTATATATTTTGTCTTGATGCGGCGAATGGCAGAACCTATTTAGAGCAGGCAGTTTTGGGGGTTCTGGGGGTGCCCATCTCCTTGTCCTGTAACACAAGCAAAGGAAAACCAGAAAAGTATTACTGGCATTAGGTGTCCTAACAAAATCTTTTTGAAAAATTGTCAAACAATCCTAGAACATATTTGGAAAATAACAGGTACCATGTCTATTGTGCTTTTTTTTTTTTTTTTTTTACTGCACTGCTAGAGCTGGGTGCACAACAGGGCATCTACAAATATCCACTGATTGCATAAAAGAAAACAAGAGAGCTGAGAGAAGACGTTAAACCAAAGGGAAAAAAAAACATAAGACTGAATGTATTTCTGTGTTAGCACGCTTTGTGTAGATTTCTTGTCTCAATTCTTCCCTTTCTTGGAAGGAGAACGTAGAAAACATAATTTTGCTGATCTAAAAGAACTTGAAATTTTTGAAGCCAACACTTACCTCTTCCTTCTTTGACGGTGCTATGATCACTACAGTTTCAGTGCTATCATCACTACAACCTGAGTTCTATCCCCAGCCAGGAAGCTAACCCACACGGCGCAGTGGACCTTTCCTGTCTCCCCCACTGCTCACACCAGCAGTGTATTTCAGTAAATCCACTTATTCTGCTTCCCACTCTGTCTCTGGTGAATCCGCTCATGCCTTTCCCTGCACCTCCGTCCTATACCCCAAGATCTTCTACCATAAGTAAGTAAATAAATAAACTTAAAAAAAAATGAAGTGTCTAAAATCAAATTTTCTGACTCCAGATGAGAAATTTCAGTGCTCTGTCTGCTCTCCCCTAAAGAGTTCCAAATAGCTTATATGTAACATTCACCTGCATAATGTATTGATAAAACTGCTAAGAATGACAGTCATGTCAGAAACCTCACTGTCACAGATGACGAAAGCTACTTAACTACTCTGCAGATATTTCTTACCCAGAGGGATACTATGAAACAACTGTCCAGATGTCTGCCAAAAATCTATCACTGTACAGAAGCTTTTCAGTTTGATATAGCCCCAATTGTTTATCATCGCTCTTGTTGTTCTTGCTGTTGGAGAAAAAAAATCACAAGGACATCACTGAAGCCTATGTCTTGGAGTGTTCATTCCTGTGTTTTCTTCCATGTATTTTATGATTTCAGGTATTACATCTAAAGCTTTTATCCATTTTTGGATTACTTATTGTGTATTGTGTGAAACAGTGGTCTAGTTGCATTCTATTGCATGTGGCTCCCCAGTTTTTCCAACACCATTTATTAATAGGATTTTCTTTTTCTAATGTATAGTTTTGGATCCTTTGTCACAGGTTAGCTATTCATAAAGGTGTAGTTTTATATCTGAGTTCTCAATTGTATGCCATTATCACTTATCCTCAGGGAAATGCAAATCAAAATGACAAGAAGATGCCATCTCACATTTGTGAGAATGGTCCATATCAAAAATACCAGAAACCAGTGTTGGTGAGGATGCAAAGGAAAAGGGACATCTTACACTGTTGGAGGGAATGTTGATTGCCCCAGCCCCTGTGAAAAACAGTATGGTGGTTTCTAAAAATATTAAAAATGAATCTACTTTATAACCTAACAGTTCCATCCTATATAGTTATCCAAAAAATAGAAAAACTGGGGCCTCCCTGTTGCACAGCTGTTAAGCACTGCACTGTAGAGCGGTGGGCAGCAGCGACACAACACGAGTCCGACGCCCAGAGGGGGAGATTCCCACATGTTACGGCAGACCTCTCCTGCCTCGCCTGCTGCTCCCCTCAGCAGTGTATTTCCGTCCATCTGCCTGTGCTGCTCCCCACTCTGTTTCTGGTGAACGCTCTCACTGCCCCACGCCTCTGGCCTGTACCCCAGCTTGTATGCATAAATAAATAAATCTTAAAAAAAATAGAAAAACTAACTTGAAGAGATATATGCACTCCTGTTTAATGCAGCACTATTTACAACCAAGTTATGGACCTAAGTGCCCAAGGATAGATGAGTGGATTTGGAAGGTGTGGTATATATACACAATGAAATACTAGTCAGCTATAAAAAAAAGATAAACTCTCCCCATTAGTGACTACATGGATAGAACTGGACGGGGGTTATGTTAAGCAAAACTAGGCAGGGGGAGAAAGACAAATATGACATGTTGTTGCTTATGTGTGCATACAGAGAAACAAAACAAAGTATCGGATAAAGTCAAATAAGTAACAAATCCCAGAAATATGACTATAGAACTGAGGTTACCAGAGGGGGAGGGGGATGGAAGGGAAAAAAAAGAGGGGAGAGGACAATGGACTATGGTGGAAGACTGTAGATGCTTTGGTAGTAGGTGTGGTGTGGTACAAACACCTCAAGAGGGAAAGCCAATACCTCTAAATCATACAAAGTCGTAAACAATGTCACCACAGTTAAAAAAAAAATGTTAAAAATAAATAAATAAAATACAATTCGATTTTGTTCTAGACCAAAAGCATAAGACATTTTAAAGAAACAGACAATAAAGTAAAAGAATGGGGGTTTTCAGGTACCAGGAAAGGGACAAAATTGGGAAATGTGCTATGTTATGCTTTAAGTATGGATCTTGGTCAGTGATACTCTGTTTTATAATAATGAGTTACTCACTCCTTCCCCACAAATGCTAAATGTGATGTTCAGTGATCTCTAATATTGTTTCTGGCACTGTACATACTTCCATATCACCATAACATCATCAGGACTAAATTCATCAATTCATTCATTTTACAAATACCAAATACAAAGTATTAGGGAAAAGACAATGGCACAAAAATACAACATCCTTGCCTTCATGGGGCTTACAGTGTAGTGACTGGAATTATAGTATTTTAGTAGCATTAAACACATGACTACAGGAAAAGCTATATATTTTTTTCCAAGCATGTATCATCTCATTTTTGATACAGAACTGATAAGGTAGGAATATTGCCATTTTATGGGTGAGGAAATGAGGCTTAAGTAGGCTCAAACTAGTAAAATATAATTACAAAAATAAAAAGGAAAATGTTGAAACTTAAAAGATAGAGTAAGGGAGTTTTATTTTCCTCAAAGTCAGGGATATTTTTCTCAAGAAATAATGTTTACAGTTTGGTTTTCTGGGTCACTCTAAAATATAATTCACCAAATATGTTTAACTAACTAAAATAAATAAAATATGATTCACCAGACACAGGCTCAAAAGTTATAGTTCTTAAAGAGATGAACATTACCATTTTTCTTAGAATCACTTCAAAATTATTACAGCTCATAAAAAGAAGACAAAAAGTATAATATCATTTTAGATATCTTTTTATTTAAAATTCTGATGAGACTGTGAAAATAAATTTTGGAACATCAACTTCTGCAAAAAGCCATAAAATAGGCATTTTGGCTTCACTGAATCTTAATCATTAGAATGTTTTGAGATGATCAAGCTTTAAAGAGGTCATTGCTTATACCTCAAATATTTACCAGTCTATTTCCTAATAAATGTGATTTCTTCTCCTATTCCCAAAGGTAGAAAAAAATTTACTTTTACAACAAATTTTTCCTACATTCTCCCTGTCTAAATTAAAGAGATAAGGTAGTGAAGAATTTATCGATTCAGATAGCCTTTTTTGCCAATTAGGTTAGTGGTTCTCAAACATTAGGGAGCATGGGAATTACCTGGAGGAGTTAAAATGGACAGCTGGGCATCACTCTCAGTTTCTGATTCTATAGACTTGACAGGAGGCCAGAAAATCTGCATTTCTAACAAGATCCAAGGAGATGCTGATGCTACTGTTAAGCATATGTACTTTCTAAACTACTGGTCTTAGACATATACCTTACAGATATCTACAACTAAAAGCAGAAAAGTACTTCTATTTCCAGAAATAGTTTAATTTTGCTAGTCCTTAGTTAGCATCACTGATAGTCATACTAGAAAAAGTTACATAAAACTCACTATAAATATGGTATCACAGGCACTGCCTTCCTCTTTGTCACTTGGAGAGGCAGTAGGACACAGTGTTTAAAAGCAAATCCTCAGAAGGCAGATTGCTTGGATTGGAATTCAAGTTCTGCTATTTAATAGCTATGTGTTTTAAAAAAAAATAATTAATTTCTCTCTGCCTCAGGTTCCTCATTTATAAAGCTGGAAAATAATAACACTCAACTCATAGAGGTTTTTTTTTTTTAATTTTAATTTTGAGGTTAAATTTTTGTTCTTCCATAAAAGTACATGTTCCACCAAACCACCCATGCCTTTATTGCTTCTGCATCCCTCCCCTACCCTGTCCTCTCTCCACTGTTCAGTCTGATAACCATTCAATTCTTTCATGAAGTTCAAGATTTATTACCACAGTATTTTGCATGTGCCTATTTTTTGGTTATTTATAGCCCACAGATGAGTGAAACCATCCAAAGATTTTTCATAATATTTACATAAGGATATACTTAGAACAACATGACTTAAATTATGCATAACTGTTTATTAAATAAAAGTTGATACCAGTACAAAATTTCAGGAGACTTTCTATCAGATTTCAGAACTATGCATAGCTATAATCTTGAGTCCCCTGCCCTTTATTATTTATTAAGTCAGAACTGAATTTCTAGCCTATATCTACTTAGAGAAACTTCCTATAAACATTTCTGTATGATAACTATATCCTCATAAAGAGACCCTATTATGCTTTCTCTCTTTATTCTCATCATACCCCCATTCTTACTGTTAATTAAACAAATATTTACAAGAGTCTCCAAATCTCTTGTTGGAAAGAAACAAGGTATGTGTAAATCACCCAGCCAATAAATACAGCTGATTTTTTTCTTCACTTAAATACTACAGTTGTTAAACAATGAAAGTAAACTAAAATAATTCAATTACAAACTAAAAAATATTTCAGCTATTCTTTAGTAAGCTGACAAAATTATAAAGCAAAATACACTTTTATATGCATCTACTTTACATGTTGGCCCAAATCCTTTCTAGTAAACCTTCTCAAACCACACAGCTTTTGCTCTCTTAGCAAACATGTATTCAGTAGGTTTCCTGTCAGGTCTGTGCAACAAAACAATTTAGGCCAGAGTACACTTGTTTCTTTTGTCTCCTCCTATCATTCAGTGATAAAACTATACCCACTGAAAATAAACAATGACAAATTAAGGACTCCGGGACTCTAGTGACAATAATAAATAGGTTCAATCTTTTGAAGGGTGTTTGGAAAAATCATATGTTTTTTTAATTGCACCAAATCCTCAAACATGAGTTCTTCACTATTCCTTATAAAAGTATTCAATGTTCTTGCTTAATTTTTTTTCAAACACTTTTTTTATTGACATAGAAATTCACAGTAAAGGTTAAGAATTTATAGATGTCGGAAAAGATGGTAAAGGA
Organism: Scalopus aquaticus; assembly: GCA_004024925.1. NCBI lineage: Eukaryota > Metazoa > Chordata > Mammalia > Eulipotyphla > Talpidae > Scalopus > Scalopus aquaticus. The sequence goes on from PVIJ01009316.1 coordinate 8,178, forward strand.
GAATGTCTGTTATATTTATTAATAATTGTCATATCTTTTCATGCTCCTTAATTTATATATATTGACAAGAGTTAGGTCTTTCTTCTGTATTGTTTTCTCAAGCATTATATAGTGTCCATCCCTGTTTCTTATTACTTTTTATAGCTGGAAATCTATTTTATCTGACATAAGTATGGCTGTTCCTGCCTTTTTCAGGGTCCAATTTGATTGTCAGATTATTTGCTAAGCCTTTACTTTGAGTCTGTCCTTATTTATTTTCAGAGCTCAGGACCCAGAAGCAAATGGTTCAATAATGAATTACACCAATGCTTCAAAAATGAACTAATTCCTCTCCTTCTCATTTTCCATCAAAAATTAAGAAAAAGGGAATGCGTCCATAACTTTTTAAAAAATTTATTTAATTTGTATTTTTTTACATTGTGCATTCCCCTTGGGTAACCCACCACCAATTCACCCGTGACCCATCAACATCGTCTCTTGTGCTTATTTCCTCCCTTATCCTTATCCTCCCCCTCCCTTGCTGGGTGTCTCTCTCTTGTTCCATAACATTTTGATGATGCCAATATTACCATGACACCAAAAGTAGATGAAGTCATTAGAAAAAAAAAAAAAACCTACACTTTCACTAATAAAAATAGATGCAAAAATACTCAACAAAATTTTAACAGACCAAACTCAACAACTCATTAAAGAATCATACATCATGACCAAGTGGAATTTAATCTAGGAACACAAGATTGGCTCAACATCTGAAAATAGATCAATATAAATCACCACACCAACAATAGAACCTAAAATATGATTACATTAGTAGGTAACATTTAATAAAATTCTACATCCATTTATAACAACAACAACAACAACAAAACTTCAAAAAAAGGAAGGTAGAAGGAACATATCTCAACATAATGAAGGTCATATATGACAAATCTGTGATTAATATCAGTCACATTGGTAAAATACTGAAAGCTTTTCCTCTAAGATCTGGTACAAGGCGAGGATGACCACTTTTACTACTACTATTTAACGTAGTACTGGGAATTCTAGTAAAAGCAATAAGGCAAGAGAAATATATAAACCCAAACTGGAAAAGAAGAAGTAAAGCTATCACTATTTGTTGATTACATGACAGTTACATAGAAAGCCCTAAAGATTCATCTAAAAAAGTTAATTGAAAGATAGATCTCCACATTAAAGTGGCTGGTTACAAAATTAATTTACAAAAATTAGTTGCCTTCCTATACCCAAACAATGGGATAAAAGAGAAAGAAATCAAGAAAATGCCATTCATAATCACAACAAAAAAATTAAGTATCTAGGAGTAAACTAAACAAAGGAGGTGAAGCATTTGCACAATGAAAACTACAAGGCATTTTAAAAGAAGGCAAAAAGATAAAAAAAAAAAAAAGGAAATATATTACCTACTCATGGATTGGGAGAATTAGCATTGTTAAAATGATCACCTTACTCAAAGCATTATATAGATTCAGTGCAATACTATCAAGGCTCCAACTGCATTCTTCAAAGAAATAGAGCAAACATTATTGAAATTTAGATGGAACCACACAAGACATCTAGTAGCCAAAGCAATCTTGACAAAAAAAGAAGAGGAATGGAGATATCACACTCTGAGATTTCAGTCTATACTACACAAAGTAATAAAAACAGAACAGTGTTGAAATACAAGACACACAATCCAATGGGATAGAATTGAGAGCCCAAAAATGTGCTCACATTTATATGGAGAGTTAATTTATAACAGAAAGGCAAGAGAATTCAATGAAAAAGGAAAATCTCTTCAACAAATAGTGCTGGAAAACTGGACATACATAAAAATGAAACTAGATCACAAAAATTAGTCCAAAATAGATTAAAGACTTGGATGTAAGAATGGAAACCATAAAATACATAGAAGAAAATTAGCAAAATATTCTGTGGCATTGATTTTGGTGATGTCTTTGTGAATATGTGAACCAACAGCAAAAGAATCAAAAGAGAATATAAAGAAACGGGAATATAGCAAACTAAAAAGCTTCTGCAGAGTGAAATAAACTCTTACTAATACAAACAGACAACCTACTGTATGGGAGAAAATATTTGCACACTTTATGTCATATAAAGAGCTGATATCAAGGATCTATCGAGGAACTCATACAGTTTAATGAAAACAGATAATCAAATAAGAAATGGTCAGAAGTATATCGACAATCCTCCAAATACCTATAGAGGACCAACAGGCACATGAAAAAGTGCTAATCATCAATTATCATCAGAGAAGTGCAAATCAAAACTACAATGAAAAGCCATATGTGAGAATGACCCACATCAAAAATGCCAGAAACAACAAATGTTGATGAAGATGTAGAAAAAGGGAACTCTTGTACAGCATTGGTGGAAATGTAGATTGATCTATTGCATATGGAAAGCAGTATGAGAGTTTCCAAAAATATTAAAAATAGCTCTTTTATACAATCTAGAAATTCTACTGCTAGGTATCTACATGATGAATATAAAAATATTTTTATGAAGGGATATATGCCTCTTATGTTCGTTGCAGCACTATTTCCAATAGTCAAGCTATGGAAACAACCAGAGTACCTAAGAAGAGATCTTGGATTAAAAATATGTGGTATATGTATACAGTGGAATATTGGTTAGCTGTTAAAAAAGATTAATTTTTGCCACTTGCTACAACATAGAACTGGAGGTGATAATACAAAGCAAGTCAGAAGGAAAAAGACAAATACAAGGTCTCACTTATATGAGGAGTAGAGAGAGACGAAATGATATGTAAGACAGACGAGAACAAACCAATAATAACAAATCCTGGGAGTCTGACTATATCATTGAGGCTAAGAAGCAGGGAGAGCAAAATGTGGAAGAGACACAATAATTTATGGTGGAAGACTTTGGGTGCCTTTGTGGTCTACATGGAGCGGTACATACATCTGAAAGGATGTAACCTAAACCTCTGAATCATACACAGTGTTGTAAAGTAATGCTACTTAAATTAAAAGAAATTTAATAAATTTGAGAGTTCACCATCAAAATACACATGTCTTTTTTTTTCATAATGAATTCAGTACAAATCATTAGTTCTATCTATAAGCCATAAAATGATAGTGTCTCCCATGTTTTGTCCCAGATTACAAGCATATCTGTTTAATGTATCTATGTCAAACTTACACTTCCATAACAGAAACATTAAATAATAAATCTCAAGGAATTTTGTGGTATTAGGAAAAAAGATGACTCAGTATCAAGGTATCTGATTTTTTTTAATGCTTCCAAAGCTTAATGGATACTTATTTTCACATGTCTATGACAACAATACTTTTTAATGCAACTGTTGAAACTTTCATTGCATATCACATGATATTAAGTGACATTTTTATAATACTTGAGAATTTACAAGATGTTTTTACTACCTTGATTTTCCAACAACACTGTGAAGTAAGTACAGAAAAACAAATTTGGTTTCAAAGAGAAAAAACATATTGTCTGAAGTCTTCTATGAAAACCAATTTTGTAAGGATACATTAGTTGGAGAAAGTGTCAAGCTGAATCAGCCTCTAAATTGCCTTTCCTGTCTATTCAACTCCAAGAAAAATAAGGTAAAATCATTTAAGAAAGAACATTTCTTTAATTGACTAAAACTCCAAATTAGACTTTCTAAGGAGTCGGTAAAGGAAATGCAATGACCCATAAACAAATCAGTGATTTAGGTCTCTCCAAATAGCTCAGAAAATAAATTGATTCACACAATCCTATAGCAACTGGGAATATTTTTCATAGCTTAAAATCTACGGCTAATTTATGAAACAATGACACAAATAAGAAATCACTGAATAGATCCCCTAATTTTTGGTAGCTTTAAAATATTTACAAATTAGTAATGAATATAATTTTCCCAATTTGAATCTTTTCTAGTTTCATTGATTCTTCCTTGTATGTGCTATTAGAACAGTATAAGGCATCTAGTTGCTACTCCAGACATTAAGTGCCATACTATCACCTCTATTTTATTAATTATAATTTTCCTATTAATAACTGGATGTTTTCTAGACCTTTTGTATACACCTGGATCTATGAGGTTATCTCATCCTAAATTCTTTAAAATGTTTCACAAGTCCTATTTATTAAGCACCTCTTGCGGGCTGCCCTAAACCAGACTCAGGGAAGGCAAAAGTGAGTTAAAAAAGCTCCTTGACTTCACAGATTCCATAACAAAAAGAATATTTAAAATAATTTTAATATCATATAATAAGTAATATAATAATGCCTACTGCAGAATTCAATGAAGCACATGGAAAAGAGGAAGATATAATTTGAACTGGTGAGTTAAGAACCACTTTATTATTTTATTATTATTATTTATTTTTTTATTTTTTTATTTTTTTAATGCTTAGGTGATGTTGTGTTTTCCTGCATTCAGTTTATTTTATTTTTTGTTTTATTTTTTTTAATTTATACATACAAGCTGGGGCACAGGCCAGAGGCGTGGGGCAGCGAGAGGGGGTCCGCCAGAGACAGAGTGGGGAGCAGCACAGGCAGATCAGAAATACACTGCTGAGGGGAGCAGCGGGCGAGGCAGGAGAGGTCTGCCCCACTATGTGGGATTCTCCCCGGCTGGGCGTCAAACCCGCATAGCCGCTGCCGACAGCTCCACAGCGCAGCGCTCAACCGCTGCGCCACCAGGGAGGCCCCAAGAACCACTTTAAATAGAAAAAGATGCTGAAAATATATCCCAGGAAAAGGGAGTGGTATTACATATATAGAAAAGTGTGAAGCAGCAGATCATATTCTGAAATATGAAGAGGATTAAGATAATTTGCAATTTTAGACATCTGAAAGATTAGTAGGGGAAACAACTAGAAAAGATTAGGTCACAAAGCATCCTTATATGCTAGGAAGTTTCCACCAGACAAGTAGGAAATGTAGATTCATTAGAGTATTTTAAGTATTTACATGACATAACATGATAGGGAAAAGGATCAGCAAGCATGAGAAACAAGAGTCTGGCAGGGGAGATATTGAATATATGGATGTTTCAAATATTTCTTATAATTTACATGCTAGAAAGAATGATATTAATGAAGACCAAGATTAAGAAGCAGGGCCATGGAGGAATAAAGAGTGAAACAACATAATGAATTTACATTTATAATACATCAAGTTTGATGCTCTATATAAATGTTTAATAAACATGTTTGATGTTTTTATAGATGCAGTCTAGCAGGATGGTGAAAGAAAACAAACAAAAAAAACAGACAACAAAGAAGAGGGTAAACTGGGCAGATGAACTAGGAACAGATTATAGAAGATCCTGAATAGAATAAGAAACCTGATTGATTCACAAAAAAAAAAAAAGGTATTACAAGTTTCTTCAAAAGGAAAGTGATATGGTAAAATGTTTTAGAAGAGTAAATTTAGTGACAAGAAGGCCAAAAAAGATCCAGACTCTAATTTCTTTGGGTCAAAGATTGTGATAGCCATCTTCTGTACTTAATACTGTCATTCATTACATGACAAGGACTCTGTGTTTTTGTTGAAAGCTTAACTAGACAAACACTTGCTTAATAGTCATCGAGTTCTAGAAAATGTTAACCCATTTATTTCAGAAGGACATGGATGACCTAGAAAGCTCACAGTCAAAATTGCAATAGGAGTAGAGGAATATTTTAAAAGTTAATTCTAGAGTGGATTTAAAAATACTCTATTGACTCAAACAGTCCATTTTATGGACATTAAAAAACAATTCTTATAATCTCCAACTGAACTAATTCCAGGACACAAAAAGAAGTAGATTTAATATTTAAAAGATAATATAGGGAGACTTCCAGTACCAACATAGCGGTGAACGGATGCTAGGATCAGGCTTTCCCATAAAAAACGATTTACAGAGAGAAGTATCTCCAAATTTGAGACCTGATCTGAAGCAGACCAGACGTGCTACACAGACCAACCAACCCCACTGATGTCCTGGACACAGAGAGAAGTAGAACAGACAGAGTAAAGAGAAGGAAAAGGTCACCAGGCCCCTCCCAGAAAGACGCGGCAAGGAAAGGAGGGCAAGCAAGATTCCTCAAGCATTGCTGAGTATAAGGCCTGGGACTGTGGTGGGGACAGAAAACTTCAGCCAGATGGTGAGGTGCGCAATCCATCCTTCATCCCTGTGCTGCTGCACCCAGAGAACCTCCAACTGCGGGTTGCTGAAGCTCTTTTCCTCCCCCTCCTGCCCGGGGCAGTAGATCTGCCAGCTCGGAGGAGGCTGCCTGCCATCTGGGCCCCCCTCCCCCACCTGACCACTCTGTGGCAGCTCCAGCTAGGAAGAGGCTGCTGGCCCACATGGCCCCTTTCCCCCCACCAGCCCCCGTGGCTGTAGTAGTTCCCGAGGGAGGAGGCTGCCTGCCGACTTGGTTATTCCCCCACCTACCCACAGGGCTGTAGCTCCAGGTGGGAAGAGGTTGTTGGAAGAGGCGGCCGGTGGGCACTGGGCACTGCGCCCCCCTCCCCCACCTGCCCACGTGGCTGTAGCGTCATCCGGGAGGAGGCTGCCTGGCAACTTGGCTCCTCCTCCACCTACCGGAGGGGCTGTAGCACCAGGTGGGAAGAGGCTGCTGGCCCACACACTTGCCGCTCAGTTGCTTGCTCTAGCAGTGGCAATAGACTCAGGCAAGCATTGGAGGAAATGCTAGGAGAGAGAGATTAGAAAGAAGTCTATTGATGAAATTCATATGGAACCACAAAAACCTCACATAGCTAAAGCCCTCCTGACTAAAAAGAAAGAAAAGGGAGGAATTTCACACCCTGATTTCAAACTATACTGCAAAGCCGTAATAATTAAAACAGCATGGTAATGGAACAAAAACAGACACAAAGACCAATGGAACCGAACAGAATACCCAGAATTAAAGCCGCATATCTATGAACAACTAATCTTTGACAAAGGAGCAAAGAAAATGCAGTGGAACAAGGACGGTCTATTCACTGAATGGTGCTGGGAAAACTGAACAGCCACATGCAAAAAAATGAAGCTAGACTACTACCTCATACCTGCACAAAAGCCAATTCAAAATGGACAGAAGACCTGGATGTAAGATCTGAAACCACAAAATTTATAGAAGAAAATATAGGTAAAACTCTACACAACATACATCTCAGCAAAATCTTTATAGACACATCCCCCAAAGCGAAGGAAATGAAGGACAAGATAAATAGATGGGGTTATATCAAAATAAAAAGCTTCTGTACAGTAAAAGAGACATTAACCAAAACTAACAGACGCCATACCAACTGGGAAAAGATCTTCCCACACAATACAACCGATAAAGGTCTGATAACAAAAATTTACAAGGAATTCACACAACTCAACAAAAACAAAGCCAATAATCCAGTCAAAAAATGGGCAGAAGAACTAAAAAGACACTTCTCCAAAGAAGAAAAGCAAATGGTCAACAGGTACATGAAAAAATGTTCAACATCACTTATAATCAAGGAAATGCAAATCAAAACCACAATGAGATACCACTTCACACCAGTGAGAATGGCGCACATGAAAAAGACAGGCAATGACAAATGCTGGCAAGGATGTGGAGAAAAAGGAACTATTCTACACTGCTGGTGGGATTGCGAAACGGTCCAACCACTACGGAAAGCTGTATGGAGGTTACTCAAACTCTTGAAAATGGAACTTCCATACGACCCAGCAATACCAGTTTTAGGAATCTACCCAAAGAACACAAAAACACTAATTCAAAAGGATACATGCACCCGTATGTTCATGGCAGCACTGTTCACAATAGCAAAGGTATGGAACCAACTCAGATGTCCAAAAATAGATGATTGGATCAAAAAGATGTGGTACATATACACAATGGAATTCTATTTAGCATTCAAAGAAGATAAACACATGCAATTTGCAGCGACATGGATGGAATTAGAGGGGATGATACTCAGTGAAATAGGCCAGAAAGAAAGAGAAAAACATCGAATGGTTTCACTTATAACAGGACTATAAGGACGCCAAATAGGAGAGAGACCTCAGTGGGGGAGGGGTGTGCGTGGTGGGGAGGGCGGGTAAGGGCACAAAATGGAGTAGAAAAGAACACAAGGGACCATGGAGATGAATCACAGGTGAACTGGTGGTGGGTTACTCAAGGGGAATACAAAATGTAAAAGATATAAATAACAATTTAAGAAAATAATATAGTATTATTAATAAGTCTTGGGAAAATCACACCTTGATATCACCCTTAGGAAATATCTCTAATGGCCAGACCATAAGCAGTGAAGGTCATGATTAGAATATGAGGGTCCTTTACTACAAAAGACACACAGAAATTATAAATGATCTTGACTGTTCTTGAGTCTAATTCTCATTAATTTAAATAATTACTAGTCAAGGATCAAGATTTAAAAGATTTTAATTTCTCTATATGGGGTTTTCTGTTATAAAACCTCATTTTTACTCCAGTTTTAAAATATACCAGTTGTTATATAAATATCAGAAAAACATAAGTTGCATTTTCTCTATGATTTATAATTACATATGAATGAGGCTCTCCACTTAAAAATAATCACTGCAGATATTTTTTTAATGTCCTTGGTACTTTTACTTTATACTATTATTTTTATTTCACTAAAATTCTTAACATGCATATTTGATGTACATAAAATAGGATGTGAAACAAGTCTTTCATAGTACAATTAAATGGTTGCCTTTAAGGACAACATAGCAGAAGGTGACTACTAAATTTAATTCATATGGTAAAGAAATACATAAGGTTCTTTTGAAAAGTGAAAATAAGCAATGCTTATTTTGTGTTTCATTTTCACTTTAGAAATCTGTTAATACAGGGCAGTAAATCTGTAAATAAGAAATATTAAATATCAATTGCTTTACCACTTTAAAGTTAATTAGAGCTAAGTCTTTCGCATATGTGCAATGAATTTGGGAGCTAATCAAACACAGTTCATAGTAGTATAAAACACAGATAAGCTGAATATGGGTGCACCAGAAACTCTTTCTGTACTTGTGAAGTTTTCTAAGAGCATTATAATTGCATGTAAGTAAACTTATAAAAATGGAACTGAAACTAAATATCTTATTTCCAAAGGGACTGCATTTATAAATCTAAACCATGTTGCACTTTGAAATATTAAAATTTCTCTATTATCCTAAAAACAAAACAATGAATTATTTTGGTTTTTTTAAATAATATATCAAATATTTTATTAAATGTTCACTCAATACTTAATTATTTAATTTTGCATTGCACACTGTGAGATACAGAAATGCAATTAAAAGTATTCTTATTGCTCCCTAGCTTATTATCAAATGGGACGACAGAAATAAACAACTAACAGCAATACCTGATAGAATAAAAGCTATAATTACTGCAAAATTCAATATGTGCCTAAAGAGATTTTTATGGAATACTTTATAAATTTGTATATTAATTTGATTAATCATGAAAAAATAAACTGCAAACATCATCTCAGAGACTTTCTACTTCAGTAGATTAAGTGTATATGAGCTAGATACTGTAGGAGCAGAGGAAGCCAGTTCTAAGGAAAATAAGCACAGAGCAGAAAAGATTCTGCCTCTGTCATACTTTTTATCAACTCACCTCACTCACTATATACCACATCTCATCTGCCCTCTAACTAATTATGTGTACCGTTTCTCTTACTTGAATTATATAGTAAGAACATTAAAACATTAACTGCATTCTACATCAAAATACTTTTGTCTTTTTCTTAGAAGGGACTTTTCTTATGAGATCTCATTATCTTTGTTGATTGGGCTTTAAGATTTATCAGAACATCAAATATGTTCTCAATGTGTAAGTTAAAGATTTGAAAAGTATGTCTTTTAAGGAGATGACAAACCATCAAATCATTTACAACTGATAATTTACAGAATAAAATATAACAAATATTGACAATATATGACTTTCATAAAACAAAGACAGATATAAATGAAAACAATAATTCAGCAATAAGATGTGGTACATATACACAATGGAATACTATTCATCATGCAAAGAAGATAAACACATGCAATTTGCAGCGACATGGATGGAATTAGAGGGGATCATACTCAGTGAAATAAGCCAGAAAGAAAGAGAAAAATATCGAATGGTTTCACTTATAACAGGACTATAAGGAAACCAAATAGGAGCGAGACAATCAGCAGGGGGCGGGGGGGGGGAGGCGGAGGGAGGGAAGGAAAAGGGCACAAAATGGAATAGAAAAGAACACAAGGGACCATGGAGATGGATCACGGGTGAATTGGTGGTGGGCTACCCAAGGGGAATACAAAATGTAAAAGACATAAATAACAATAAAAATATATATTAAAAAATATATATATATATACTTTTCCACGTTAAGTACTTTTTCACTTGGTTTGTGGATCCTCTGTGAATTTAATAAATGTTAAATTGCTCAGGTGTATTTTAATTCAAAGAAGATTATTTATAAATTTCCTGGATATAATATTTTGGTACATATTTAAACTTTTAAGTATATTTTATGCTAATTTCATTAATATTTTATTATGATCTGGACTATAGAATTTTATTATGCCATTCACCAAAAGTTATAAAGAGAAAAATCTGCAGCAGAATGTTCTTTGTCAAGTTGTGTTTTAATATTATGCCCTTGGCTATTACAAAAGGACATTAAAAGCAGCAACTTATGAAACCTGCCCCTAAGCTTGTTCAGAAATATAGTTAAGGACACTGTTATATTGAAAAACCCAAGAGAGAAATTTCCTTTACAATTTATTGGTAGCAAAACTATGCTTTAAACAATTGAATATATTTCTTTTTCTCTAATTTGAAATTAACTATTCTTATAATGGTTTATAGCTACAGATCAAGCTTAACACAGTAATTATTAGAGGGCTTTAATAACTTACATTTTGTATTTTATTTACTGTTGTAAAATTTCCACCATTACTTATTTGTTCCTGGTACTGATAATTTCTATTTCCACTTAGAAATGATTTCATTATAATAAATACTTACGAATGCACAGGTACTTTATGAAACTTGGAAAAATGAAAACTGATTTAATTCTGTTTTCCAAGGTGCCATTAGATGCTTTACCTTCTTTAAGCAATAAAGAAAAAGAAAGCAGAAAAATCTTTTAATAGATGGTGTCTGAACAACACAATACTGAAAGACCACTGGGTTAATAAGGAAATCAAAGAATAAATCATAAAATAACCCATAAATGAAAATGAACATAAAACAATCCAAAAACTCAGGAGATGCAGCAAAAGCACTACTAAAAGGGAGCGATATGGTAAGACAGGCCCACATCAAGAAACAAGAAAGTGCTTGAATGACTTTACATCTCAACTTAAGGAACTAGAAAAAGAACAAACAAATCCAAAAGTAAGAATAGAAATAATAAAAATCAAAGCAGAAGTAAAATAAACAGAAATTTAAGTCTAAAAGCTCAATGAAACCATTCTTTGAAATGGTTCTTTGAAAAAATAAGCAAAATAGACAAACCTCTAGCAAGGCTCACCAAGAAATTAAGAAGGAAGTCTCCCATAAATAGAATAAAAAATGAAAGGGGAGAATTCACAACAGATGCTGCAGAAATCCAGAGTATAAATACTATGAGCATCTTTATTCTAACAAATTCAAGCACCTAGAAGAGGCAGACAATTTCTTAGAACATTATTTTAAAATCACCCAAGACTGAATACTGTGAAAATAAAAACCTGAACAAACCAATTACTAGCAAGAAAATTGAGACAGTAATCAATTTCTCCCTCTCCCCCCAAATAAAACAAAGGTCCAGGGCCACATGGTTTTTCTACAAAACCTTCAAAGAGGAACGAGTTTCTATCTTACTCAAATTCTTCAAAAAAAAAAAAATTAAATGGAAAGTGTACTTCCAAATAGCTTTTATGAACTAAAAAAAATTTGGCTTAATACCAGAACCAAACAAAGACAACACACAAAAAAAGACAATAATACACCAATCTCCCTAATGAAGACAGAGGCAAAAATCCTGAATGAAATCCTAGCAAACCAAGTTCAACAACGAATGAAAAGGATATAAACCATGACCAAGTGGGTTTCATACCAGGAAAACAAGGATGGCTCAGTATCTGAAAATCAAAGTAAATCACTGTATCAACAAAAAGAAAGGTAAAAATCACATAATCATATCAGTAAAAGCATTTGATAAGATACAACATAAATTTATATTGAAAATCCTAAAAAACTATGGATGAGCAGAATATACTTTAACATAATGAAAACCATTTATGACAAATTCATAGCTAACATCATGCAAATAGTGAAAGATATAATCTTTCCACTAAGATCTGGAAAAAGACAAGGATGTCTGCTCTAATTGTTGTTAATCTAGCAGTCCTAGCTAGACACATTTAGACAAGAGGAAACTATAAAATGAATCCAAATTAGTGAACAATAAGTAAAGCTATCATTATTTGCAGAAGACATGATAATATACTAAGAGAACACCCAAGCTTACACAGAAAACAAATTGAAAGAATGGGTTTGTAAAGTGGCAGGGTATAAAATCAACACACATAAATCAGTTGCTTTCCTATAAAGAAACACTGAGCCAAAAGAGGAAAAAATTAAGAAAGTGATTCCGTTTACAATTATACCCCCCCCAAATTAAACACCTAGAAGTAAAGCTAACAAGGAGGTAAAAGATCTATCCAAAGAAAACTATAAGACAAAGTTGAAAGAAATAAAATAAGACATAAATAAATTGAAAAATATTCCCTGCTCATGGGTTGGAAGAAACAACATTGTCAAAATCACTATCCTACACAAAGTAATATACAGATTCAATACCATTGCAATAAAATTTAATGGCATATTTCAAAGAACTGGAGAAAATACTGCTGAAATACATATGGAATCATGAAAGACACTGAATAGCAAAAGCAGTCTTGAAAAAGAAGAGATCAGAGGTATCACACATCCATTCCTCAAGCTATATTATAAAGCTATAATAATTAAAACAGCCTGGTACTGGAACAAGACACACAGATCAATGGAATAGAATTGAGAGCCCAGAAACATACATATATATGGACTGTTAATATATGCCAAAGGATCCCAAAACAAACACTGGAACAAGGATAGCCTTTTCAATAAAAGGCATTGGGAAAACTGGACAGTCACATGCAAAAAGAATGAAACTAGACTAGTACCTCACACCATACACCAAAATCAACTGAAAACAGATCAAATAATTGAATATAAAACCTGAAACTATAAAATACATCGAAGAACAGATTAGTAAAACATTTCACGACAAAAACTTTAGTGATGACTCTAGAGATTCATCCCTAAAAGCAAGGAAAACAAAAGAGAACAAAAACAGCCAGGACTAAATCAAACTAAAGAGCTTCTATACAGTAAACAAAATCTAATTAAAATGAAAAGACATTATAACGAATGGGAGAAAATATCTGCACACCAAATATCTGACAAAGGTCTGATATCAGAGATATACAAAGAATTCATAAACCCCACAAGATACAGAACCAATAACGCAATCAAAAAATAGACAAAAACAACCTAAACAGACACTTCTCCAAAGAAGACATACAAACAGTCAGGTACATGAAAAAAAATCCACAATCAGTTATTATTAGAGAAATGCAAATCAAGACCACAATGAGATACCATCTCACCCCAGTGAGAATGGTCCATATTGAAAAGACCAGAAACAACAAATGCTGGCAAGGATGTGCAGAAAAGGGAACCCTCCTACACTGCTGGTGGGAATGCAGACTGGCACAGCCCTTGTGAAAAGCAGTAGGCAGTTGTCTCAAAAATTAAAAATGGAGGGCCTCCCTGGTGGTGCAGCGGTTAGGCACTGCGCTGCGTATCTGTCGGCAGCAGTGAGGAGAGTTCGACACCCCAGCCTGGGAGATTCCCACATGGCAAGGCAGACCTCTCCTGCCTCGCCCACTGATCCCCTCAGCAGTGTATTTCAGTCGATCTGCCTGTGCTGCTCCCCACTCTGTCTCTGGTGAACCCTCTCGACACCCCACACCTCTGGCCTGTACCCCAGCTTACGCATAAATAAATCTTTAAATTTTTTTTTTTTAAAAATTAAAAATGGATCTGCTATTCAAATCAGTAATTATAGTCCTAGGCACCTACCAAAAAAATTCATAAACATCAATTCAAATGGAAACTTGTACTCCTACGCTTACTGCAGTACTATTTACTATAGTTAAATTATGGAAATAACCTAAGTGTCCCAGAACAAATGAGGAGATCAAGATGTGGTATAGATATACAATGTAATACTATTCAGGAATCGAAATAGATAAACTAATGCCATTTGAGGAAACATGGATCCGGCTTGAACTGATAACGCTAAGTAAAATATGTCACAAGGAGAAAGATATATACCAGATGGTATCTCTAATATGTGCTATATGAAGAAACTAAATTAAGTCAGATAAAGACAAAATGAAAAATTAACCTTGAAAGTAGACTACAGGGCCTCCCCAGTGGCGCAGTGGTTAAGCGCTGCACTGTGGAGCTGTCGGCGGCAGCGAGGAGAGTTCGACGCCCAGCTGGGGAGAATCCCACATGGTGCGGCAGACCTCTCCTGCCTCGCCCGCTGCTCCCCTCAGCAGTGTATTTCTGATCTGCCTTTTCTGCTACCCACTCTGTCTCTGGTGGACCCTCTCGCCGCCCCACGCCTCTGGCCTGTACCCCAGCTTGTATGTATAAATAAAAAATAAATCTTTAAAAAAAAAATGAAAGTAGATTACAGCACTGAGGCACCAAGGGAGGAGGGGTTGAGGTGGGATTAAAAACAAAGAAGGAAGAAGCACAATGTGGTGGAATATGGGTGAGTAGGTAGTGAGTGCACCATGGCCACAATACTTGATGTAGGTATGATTACATCAATTAAATATAAATGAATTTTTTAAAAATTGAAAAAAAAAATAATCACAATGGACTATGGTGGAGGAAGACTATGGGTGCTTTAGTGGTGGAAGAGTTATGGTGACCATACCTGAGGGAGAATTCATATGCTGTCAAAATACTAACAATGTTAATGGTGGATATTTTAGACCAGGAATTTTTCTCCAAAGTGAGAATTTCCATAGTGGAAATATAATTTAAAATGATATTTACTTATTTTATTTTCAAGAGCTAAAAAATAATCAAATTTTGAAAGCAAAGCACTTTTTAAAAATCCCAGAACCAACATTATTAAAGGATTATCTGTAAAAAGCACAATTAAGCTTAACACCTTCAAAAATAATGTAAGTGAATGTAAATGAATGTAAGTGAATGTGATGTTGAGATAAGAAGAAATTATTTGACCCTTCAAGCATGGAGTCGCTAAAACCCTTGGAAATTCCTAAGTGTAAGAGGACTATAAAGGTGTCTTTTATTAAAATACTATTCAGATAAAATATTTCCCTGAGTTCTCCAGGAAATTAATGGAACTCAAAGAGGCATTTGTTGGAATTTCCATCCTATAGCCAGTCAAAAATACAGATGATAATCTAGACTAGCAATTTTGGCATCTGAAGTGGGGAGGAGGGCAGCCTTGTAGTAGTGGGCCCTTAATCTGGGAAATCTGACTCTATCTTCAGATAAGAAGTAGAATGTCAGAATTAAATTAATCACTTTCTTGTATGGCAAGGAGAGGGAAATGGAGCATGAAAAAGGGTTTTAGAAATCAAAAACATGGGGTTTTATTCAAACTTATTTTGATAAAAATTAATACCACACAAACATCCCCTTGAAATTCATTAGCACTGTTAAACACAATCTTTAGTTTTAGGAGATTTACTGTGTAAAATTGTACAATGTTATACAAAGTTTCTACTAAAATGAAGTGAATCTTTTTTTTGATTAAAGTTATGAGAAATTTCCATAACATTAGTTTAGAATTGTAATCCTGTGCACAGGTTAACAACAGCTGTACTTTTATCTTCTTTTAAAATTTTATTTTCTGGGCCTCTCTGGTGGCACGGCAGTTGAGCGCTGCGCTGTGGAGCTGCTGGCAGCTGCGATGCGAGTTCGAAGCCCAGCCAAGGAGAATCCCGCATGGTGGGGCAGACCTCTCCTGCCTCACCCACTGCTCTCCTCAGCAATGTATTTCTGATCTGCCTGTTCTGCTCCCCACTCTGTTTCTGGTGAACCCTCTCGCCACCCCACGCCTCTGGACTGTACCCCAGCTTGTATGTATAAATAAATAAATCTTTATAAAAAAAATCTTATTTTCTTCCTGTCATTTGGTAATTAATTTAGGGAATGGGTTTAGTTATTATATATTTTCAAATCAGAAAACAAAAGAAAAAAATCACTCATTCTGTCATTCTTGTGGGTTGATAGCTAGACACAAATGCAAATATATTTATTTTCTCTCTCCATATATATTAATTGTACCTTTAATTGTACTATAATTATAATTTTCACTTGAAATGGAAGCTTATCATCTTTCCAACTCAATTTTAGCTTTCTTAATGGTTGCATTGTATCTCATCATGTGGCTCTAATATAATTCATTTAATTATTTATTTTTCATAGAAATTTGTTAATTTTTTTACAATAAATAATACTGATGTCATTTGTCTACTCAGTTTTAGTATTACCTTATAGTTTCTTATATTATTTATAAGAATCTTTTTAAGCCATTGTTCCCTTGGAGAAGATTTTACTCAGGCTATATAAAATAACACATGATTCCCTGGAGCCATCATATGTCAGAGCGAAAGAAAAGTACTTCTTTCCTGTAGACTCCCACTCTACACTACCTCCACAATCTAAGCCCTATGACGTATAAACCGAACCAAGAGAGTGACACTCTATAGGATGACTATACCAAAAGCTTAAATTCCTTCTTGTAATTTTAGAAAAGATAAGTAAATCAAGTGCTTCCTTTTCAAAAAAATAATGCTATGCTAAACAGCCTTATGCATATATCTTCAAGTACTTATGCCTATTTTTTTCTATAGTATAGATACGATGAAGTGGAATTTCTGTGCAAAAGCACATTAAGCATGATGATTTAAAATGAACATTACCAAATTATTGAAACAAAATGTCGATTTATATTTTAACAAAAAGACTCATTTTTTTTTAAACCCCTCACCAATCCTGGAGGTTTTCAGTTATTAAAAATTTTTCTGATATGCTATGGCAAAACTGCATTTTGTGGTTTTAATTTGCAATTACCTAAATATAAGGTTTCCATGCCATTTTACAGGTTCTAATTTAAATGGATAAAATACATAAATCTAAAATAATTTCAATTTATATATTATCCAAATGGATGATTAAATATGTCTATAAAGTTGACAATTCTTTTGGAGGAGAATTGAAAAGAGGAAGGAACATTTACAAGGTTTTTTTAATGCAGTATAGCTGATATATAACATCTATGAGTTCCAGGTAATTAACATGATTTCATTTTTTTATATATTTCAAAAATTTTGATCACCACAAATTGTTACTGATCACCACAGTAAGTCTAGTTAACATGTCACCATGTATAGTTACATTTTTTTCTTGCAATAATTTAAGATTTACTTACTCTCTTAGCAAATTTAAAATACAGTAGTTTTATTAACTATACTCATGCTGTATATTACATACTTAGCATTTACTTATTTTTTTATTTTATAACTAGGAATGTGCAACTTTTGGCAAAAAGTTACCAATTCACCCCACCTCCTCTCTCCAAACTGTTTGTAGTAACCACAAATCTGTTTTCTTTATCTGATCTGGCTTTTTAATTTTATTTTTCTAGATTCTACATTTAAATGAAATCATATAATATTTGACAAGGTTACACTTGCTTTTATGGCTGAATAATATTCTATTGTGTGCACATACACACACAGAGTCAAAGGACATTTTTTTCAATATACTGCATATTGTAAATAATGTTGCTATGTACATTGGGTGCATTTATCTTTATGAGTTAGTGTTTTATTTCTGACAAATGCCCAGAAGCAGAATTACCAGATCATACATGAGTTTTAATTTTTGAGGAAACTATATACTTTTTTACATAGTGAATGGGGAGTATATGTTGATGAGAGTTATATCATCCTGCCAAATTGTTGCCTTTATCATGATGTAGTGTCCATCTTTGTCTCTTTTTACCTTTTTTAATTTGAAGTCTATTTTATCTGATATAAGTATAGCTGTCCCTGCCTTCTTTTTTGGTCTGTTTGCTAGTAGGATTGTTTTCAGCCTTTTACTTTCAATCTGTATTTATCTTTTGTAGTTAAATTTGATTTCTGTAGACAGAAGAATGTTGAGTTCTTTTTTTTGACCCATCTTGCTACTCTGTGCCTTTTTATTGATGAGTTTATTCCATTTACATTTAGAGTTAATATTGATACCTTGCCTTCTATATTCTCCATTCTATTTATCTCTTTGTGTTTTTATTTCTTGTTTTATTCTGATCTTCTTTTTCATTCCTCTGTTGGTTTTGGCTTTAGGACTTCTTGTAGTATTTTTTGGAGTGGGGGTTTAGTCATGATGAATTTCTGAAATCTCTGTTTGTCTGGGAAGGTCCTTATACTTTCTTCATAGAGGAAGGAGATCTTTGTGGGATAAAGTATTCTTGGTTGGTATTTTTTGTCATGGAGCTTGTTGAATATGATCCTCCATTCTCTTCTTGCCCGTATCGTTTCTTCGGATAAGTCTGATGTCATCCTGATTGGTTTTCCTTTATACATTGTTTCCTCTCCCTTGTCAGCTTCAATATTTTTTCCTTATCCTGTACTCATGTGAGTTTTACTATCATATGCCTAGGTGTAGTTCTTTTAACATCATGATAATTTGGAGTTCTTTTTGCTTCTTGTATGAAAACTTGTCATAAGAAAACTTGGAAAGTTTTCTTCTATCACCTCCTTAAATATTTTCTCTGCTCCTTGGACCCTCTCCTCTCCTGGGATCCCTGTAACTCTTATATTTCCTTTCTTCATGGTGTCAGATAGTTCTTGAATTGTTTTTACATTTTTTTCCCTTCGTGCTTCTATTTCCTTTTCCTTTTTGATTCTTTTATTATCTGAATCTTCAAGATTGCTGACACAGTCTTCCATATGATCAATTCTGCTTTCATTGCTTTTCCCAGTGTTCTTTAGTTCTTCTATTAGACTCTTATTCTCCTTCTTTAGGGTCTCGATTTCATTCTTTAGATCGTAAATTAATTTTTATTTCATTTTTTTTCCTGAAGTATCATGATTTTAAATTCTCTGAGAGGCAGAGATCTTCCATGTCATTACTGTTGAGTTCTGATGCTTGATTTTATTTTTGCGGTGTGTCCTTCCCCTGAGGGCTTGCTTGGTTATTTGTATTTCTCCTTCTCCCTGTTTGTCTTCTGATTTGATGTAATTGTTGAGAAATTGTGGCACTGGTACTGGCAGGCATCTCTTTGGGGTACTCCTTCCTGGATGTTGAGGGCTGATGGTCTGAACAATTCTGATCCTGTTAGGCCAAACCACCACTGCATAGTGATGCTGTGGGTATGTTGTCTGTAGATATCCTCTTCCTCTGTTTTAACTCCAAAGGTCCAGAAGGTGGTTGTGTGGTCCCCAGCTCCAACAGTGGTGTAGAGGCTGTTCTTTACCAGGGATCATGATGGTTGATGGTCTCAGTGCCAGCTCTACTCAGTTCAGAGAACCCTAGCACTGAGGGCTATGGCCGGTCTGCGCTAGCTCCCTGCAGGCTATCCTCTCCAACCGGGGCTCACTTTCCCAGTTTCAGTGGGCAACAATAGTATTTTCCCCTATTGCACCCACAAGTGCTACAGCTCCAAGCCAGTATTGGGAGTGGTAATGGAGGTGGTGTTGTAGGCTTGAGGCCTACTCCAGTGCGTGCTAGGATCAGGTCCAAAATCCCGAGGCCAGAGGCCAGGGGCTTAACTTGCTCTGTGAAGGCTATCTTCCTGGCATGGCACTCATGTTCTCTCAGTTGGATTGGGTGATGTACGCTGGACCTTTCCCCTAGAGTGCTCGGGAGTCTGCTTCCTGGGGCAGGCCTGGGGGCCCAGTCTGAGATGGCGGCAGCAGAGTGGGGGTGGTCAATCAATCCGGGTTTCCCTCAGTCCCTTGAGACCCCAGTGTAGTCGCCTGGGGGTGTAACTTGTTCTCGGTGGCTAATCTCCCATCCAGAAACTTAACCGCTACAAATGGAGTGCTGATGGTTCCTTGTGTCTGAGAGTTTGCTTCCCCAGCTGGCCTAGGGGCTCAGCCAGCGATGACCACAGTGTGTGGAGGCGGTCGATCAATCCAGGCTCCCCTAGGTTTCTGGGAACCCCTGTAGCATGCGCCAGAGGCTGTAACTGTCTCCCGGTGCTTGACTGCTGTTCGGGAACTCACCCAGTGTGAGATGGAGTGCGTGAGTGGGGACGCTTCCTTCAAAGCCTGGGGGCTCAGCTGGTGATGGCGGCCGTGTGTGTGTGTGTGGGGTGGGGGTCGATCACTCCAGGTTCCCCTTGGTTTCTGGGAATCCCTGGAGCACACGCCGGGAGGTGTAACTGTCTCTGGTGGCTTGACTGCCGTCTGGGAACTCACCCTGAATGAGATGGAGCATGCAAGTGGGGAGGTAAGGAACTCCCTTTCAACCCACACTTGGGGAGGACCTTCAGACAGTAAACACCACTATGGATCAACCACTTTAGAAGTGACATCTGTAATCATCGTTACTTACTTTTACAAATAACTCTGCATATAACTATCAGATAAGTGATTTGTTCACATTTCTCCTAAAAGTTCACAAGGAGGATTTCTTTGATGACTATACTTATAAAACAAACATATTCACACACATACAATATACCCTACCCTATCATCATCACCATGCTTAAGTCATTAGTTCCTTTAAATGGGTCATTTTCATAGCATTTCTTGCATGATGACATAATACAGAATAAACTGCTCAGCACAGTGAGTACTAACTAGAAGTTTGCTGCAGAAATAAATACTGAGTCACACATATATTTTTCGATTTTCTTATTAAAATTAATGTACTTAAATAATTTAATTGAATTAAGGATCATGGATGTTGACTAAGGAAAAGTTATATAAAGTTTACATAAAGTAAAACCTCTTTATACAAAATATTAAAATGAAAAGACTAAATATACAAAAACTGAGTTTCTTTCCTTAAATTATATCTATCTTCCTTAAAATAGTTCATTTTAGTCTCTAAAGTCTAGATGCTACATTTTAGACAGACAGTTGTAAGATTACAGGCTGAAATTCTAGTTTAGCTTCTAATCAGTTGTATTTTCTTGTCCAAGTCTTTTATAATTTTAAGTTACAGCTCCTCATTCATTATATTGTATGGAGTTATAACAATATTTCATTGGGGTAGCAAAAACTTATTTCATAGGACTAGTGAGGGCTAATGAGATAATAAATATAAAACCCTCAAGAAGTACCTAGCTCCTAGCAATTGCTCAAAGAATTCAATTTTTTCACAAGTATTTATTAGCTACCTACTCTGGACCAGCACTGTTCTGAGCACTAGGGGTATAGCTCTACTAATTAGTAAATACAATTCTGACCCTCAACGAACTTACATCTCACTTGGGGGAGACAGACAATTAAAATTACCTAATGTGATATAATGTCAGATAAACACAGCCTTCAAGGGAAATTAACACTTTGTGGTCCGCTCACATATTGGTACGTGTCTTTGTCACTAGTATCAGGTGGCCGCTCTTTAATATGTGTTCATCAAGTCTCCGGTTTTTCACACCATGGTGGATTTATTTGGAACTATTAGGAGCTATTTCTTTTTTTTTTTTTTAAGATTTATTTTTTTATTTATACATACAAGCTGGGGCACAGGCCAGAGGAGTGGGGCGGCGAGAGGGTTCACCAGAGACAGAGTGGGGAGCAGAACAGGCAGATCAGAAATACACTGCTGAGGGGAGCAGCGGGCGAGGCAGGGGAGGTCTGCCGCGCCATGTGGGATTCTACCCGGCTGGGTGTCGAACTCACGTCGCTGCTGCCGACAGAGGAGCTATTTCTTTGATCGTACTCAGTCTAGAAGCTTTACACATTGTTTTGGCAAAAGTGTAAGGTGTTTTATGAGAGATTACAGTTTTTTAATATCCTGTAGTTCAGGAGTTGTGTGTGTTTTATTGAATGCTTATATCATTCATGTGGTAGCACAGAAAATGGCCGGCCCCAAGGGCTGGTAAATTTAAAGGGCACCGGCACACAAAGTGTTAAAAAATAACATGGTTCTTTAAAGCAAGTGTATAATATTTACAATAATAAGAACTTATATGCATAGTTTAAATATCAGTACTTTAGATTAGGTTAATAGTCATCTAAATAAACATTAAATTTCTACCTCATAAAACAATGACAGATAATCCTTAATATTCTGTATCTTTCAGTTTACAGTGATTTTCATAGGTAGTGCTTGAAAATAATGAGATAATCAGCTCCACAGGCCAGTGTTGGGAGCTTGGGAAAAAGAAAATAATGGGCTATGTTACAGTCAGATAATATATTCCTTTTATCTAGGCCCATTTTGTAGAAAATTATATATAGGGAAGGCTATATATTTATTTGAAATTATATATTCCTACTAAAGTCCAGAACTGTATTTTTATGTTTCTCTTTTACCATTGGTCTCTCAATATAAACCTTGTTAAGCAGGCAGATAATGCAAATGTTTGATTAACTTGCGAAATGTGATATCAATCTCTGTGAAAAATGTTTATATATCTTGATAATCAAATATGGGGGAAAAGTATCCTGATTGCACTGAATTTTATTTAATACTGGGAAATACTGGAATTGAAAGTCATACTTTCCCATGGGCAATTTATTAAGTCTACAAAACTCCAG
Source organism: Scalopus aquaticus (assembly GCA_004024925.1). Classification (NCBI taxonomy): domain Eukaryota; kingdom Metazoa; phylum Chordata; class Mammalia; order Eulipotyphla; family Talpidae; genus Scalopus; species Scalopus aquaticus. The sequence goes on from PVIJ01009316.1 coordinate 31,054, forward strand.
TCATTTGAAGTCATAGAAAGAGGACAATGATAAGAAGAGATCTAAAAGAAAGCCTCTAGGTTTGATTTGAGCATCTGAGTATATGATGATACCATTTACTAAGAAAGAAAGAACACATTTTGAAGTTCAAGGTGATAAAATAAGTTTATAGCGAGAAGTTGAAAAATCTTAGCTTTGAGAAAAGCATATATCTGAGGCAGAAATATCAATCTTCAGTGAATAAATAGTAAATACACCTGTGAGAAAAGATCACCTTAACTAAAGAAAAGAGCTCTTAAATTCTGCAAAACAACCACATTTATTATTTTGATAAAAAAGGAAATATTAAGTTTTTTTTAACCTAGATAAAAAATATGACAGGCTAGCTGTTCAAACTAAAGAAGGATTTTTGTAGAATTTTCTGTAATTAAAAGGGGAAAAATAGAAAGAAAAATATTAACAAAGAATGAGCCAATCTCATCATTCTAGACAACTGTGCAAGAAGACCAATTTCTTATTCACAGAATCAGTATTTGGCTTCTGATTGTCAAGATGTTCTGTGTGAGGAATATAAAAGCTCAGTCCCTCATGAAAGACTGACTGATACTAATACAAGTACAAATGCAAACAGTATGTTCTAAACTAATAAAGGAAAACATAGCAGTATTTTTTAAATTTCTGTATTTTAGTGTAGATTATACACTAATATTCCTGGGAATAATACTTGCTTCATATTAAAAATTATCCTTAGATAAAATCAAATCAGCAAATATTAACATACCAGAATTAATGACTTTCCTACTTTTACACCATTCTTCATATTAAATGGCCCCTAAAGGAAATAACTCTTGCCCACTCACCCCAATGCCTGAAAACAATGAAAGTGCTCAGAAGTTAAGCTAGCATCATTTTTCCACTGATGTGGCCCACATGTTTTACTTTATGAACATAACTCATCCTCCTACCCACTCCTTACTTCACAAATCTCTTAAAGCACATATAAGTAATGTGTTCTGCAATAGATCACAGAGGTAAAAATTACTTAGAACAATCTTTCACCAAGCAACTTGGCTCTACAGAAAGAAGTTATGACTAACTGCCTAGAATTTGAAAAGTAGTACAGCTTCTAAAATTTCCAGTGTCTTATATCGCAAACTTAACATCCAAATAAAAATGCTAATATACTCATAACTGCTGGACATATTCTTTGGTTCTGCATCTTAGAATCTTTTATAAATTGAACTTTTCAAAGTTAACCTAATAAAGTGAGAAAAGCCTTATCATTCAAGAAAAATGAGGAGGAAAAAATCCAAGTCATTTGTAACCTAGCAAATACTGAATAAAAAGGTAATCCACCTTAATAAAATGATGGAAATTCCATTGTTCAATTTTATTAGTATTAATGGTAATTTCAAAGTCTTCCGCTTTCAAACTTCTATAAATGATCTAAGAATTTTACTTATTGTGGGAAATGTTAACTCAGAATATTCTTAAAAATAACAAGTTACATATATTAAATCCATATGTATACACACATATACACACACACAAACCTACCTTTGGAATAGGATTAAGCAAAACTACGCCTGATTTCTTAGTGATGACCTGTTTTGTTGTATAGTGATGATCTATAAGTTGAGGGATGTTTGAAAACCCAGTACCTTCAAATCGATACAGATTCTGGAGAAAGAACAATAAAATAGAACAAAGATGAAGACATTCCTTCAGCAAGACTACATTCAGTAATAAATTACATTCCATTTAGAAAAACTATTGCTGTGCAACAATGTAAATATACTTAACATCACTCAACTCAACCATTTTTAAGTGGTTAATATATTAAAAATATTTAAAAATAAAATTTTAATCCATGAAAAAACAAACTTTTGTAAATAAACTTAATTAAAAAGAAATTATTTTATAGTGACTAAATGTAATTCAAATTGTTCAAAAAATGAAGAAAAATTAATATGCAGACAAGGAATGTATTTTGCTGAAATCATAACCAAAAGAAATAAAGCACGGGGAGCATTTGAATTAAGGAAAAAGAAGTAGATTTACATATGCTTACATATATTCTATTTGACAGAACTTTCAAGATCAAAAATAATGTTAAATGTTTGAGAAAGCATATGCAATATAATAACAAATATTTTAAGAATAGTGCTCCATGCCCCAGGTACTAAGCAGGGTGCATGTGTCATGCATTCATTTCCTTCCCCAACTTCATCTGTGGAGGCATAGAAACAGTGGGAAAGATTGACTGGCTGCTGACTGACTTAAAAAAAAAATGCTAATGATCACCAATTTCTACCTATCAACAAGTATTAACCATTTTTTTTATACTGGTGTTATTCACATACTATTCTTTCACCAAGATTTCATCAAATGTTAGTACTCTGATTTCATATCCTCAAGTAGGCATTATTTTCCCAAACTCTGTAAAGACCCCTTTTCTTTATATTCATATTTCAAATAGGCAGGTCAATTATCATATGGAAAAACTGACAGCAACAAATTTAGCTAAGAAAAAATATATTAGGTGCCTCCCTGGTAGTGCAAGGAGTTAAGTCTCAGCAATATCAAACTATCACCAGCCACTGCAACACGACTTCAATCCCTGACCAGGGAGCTAATTCACATGGCATAGTATATATATAGTTCCTCTGGTAGTCAAAGAGGTAATGGTTTCCTTCCCTACAGACTTTCATTAGATGTCAAGTTTTTAGTGCAATCTACTTTGAATGCCTTACACAATACTCAATATTAACTTTCTCACCTCCACCAAATTTCTAATCTTCTTATTAAATGTTTATCTTTATAACTTATCATTATCTAAATATATCAGATGTATTTTACTTGTTTGTTTATTGATTATTGCCTCATCTAGAATGTAGACTCTTCAGGCAACAAATTTTTACATTTGTTTTGTTCATCACAGTATACCCAAAGTCTTGACAGTGACTGGCATATATTGCCTGGATCAGTAAACATGTGTGGATGAATAAAACAGAATGCACAGATATGAATGTAAAGTTAAAGAGACAAGACAACCTAGAAATGAATACTGGAAAGTGCATAACTCTAAAGAACTCAAGACACCAAAGCATGATGTTTAATGAAAAGTAAGTCATAGATGACAGTCACTTAGAATAAAATTTCAAATTGGCAACTAGTATCATAATATTTTAAATAAAACTTTAATATAACTCTATAGAGTAATGAATAAAATGATGAAATTTTAATTTAAGCATATATCTAGTTTTTAATTTAAAGACAATTTTCTGCCATTGACATTGTAATCATACTAGACTAACACAGTGAATGAAACAAGCAATAGTACTTACTTATAGACTAAGATAAAATGATATTTAGCAATTATTTTTTTATAGCAATCACTTTGATAATAGTGTAGCTATCAGAGTCCTAACACAATACAAGCCCTATCAACTCACCTTCTTAAAAACAAAGAATTAAAGTGATGAATCTAAAAATGATGCTTAAACTGTATGCTTATAAAGTTTAGCTAAGCAGCTAAAAATTCAAAAATAGTACATTCACAATATGGCACTGAAATAAAAACAGAGACCAATGGAGTAGAAATGAGAGCCCAGAAATAAACCTGCAAATCTGTGGACAATTAATCTATGACAAAGGAGCAAAGAGTCTACACTGGAGAAAGGAGAGTTTCTATTATGTGTAGTGTTGGGAAAACTGGACAACCACAGAAAAAGAATGAAACTAGAGTACCACCTCACACATTACACAAAAATTAACTCAATATGGATTAAGGACATGGATTTAAGACCCAAATCTATAAAATAGATTGAAGAAAAAATAGGCAAAACAATCCATAATATTCATTTCAGAAACATCTTTGGGAACTCATCTTCAATGGCAAGAGAAGCAAAAGCAAACATAAACAAATGGTATTACAACAAAGTAAAAACCATTTGCACAATGAAAAAAATAACTATCAGTACGACAAAAAGCACCCTACTAAATGGGAGAAAACATTTGTACATAACACATCCAGCAAAGGATTGATATTTAAAATACATAAAGAACACATTCAACTCAACAAAAAGGAAACAATCCATCAAAAAAAAATTGGGAAGAAGAGCTAAATAGATGCTTTAAAAAAAAAATACTAAAAAGTCAAAAGGCACATGAAAATGCTCACATCACTTGTCGTCAGGGGAATACAAATCGAAACCACAATACCCCTGCAAATAGTTCACATCAAAAAGTTCAGAAACAAGAAGTTTTGGTGAGGATGTGGTGAAAAGAAGTTCTGAAATACTCTTGGTAGGAATGTTGACTAGTCAAGCCCCTATAAAAAACAGTATGGAGGATCGTTAGTATATTAAAAATAGACCTACCATACGACCCAGCAATTCGACTCTTACGTATCTACACAAAACACAAAAACAATAATTTGAAGGGGTATATTTTCATGAGTACATTGCAACCCTATTTACAATAGCTAAATTATGGAAACAGTCTAAGGGCTCAAGGAGAGAGGAGTGGATCAGAAAAAAATGTGGCATATGCAGGTACACACATATGAATACTACTCAGCTATAAAAAAAGGATGAGTTCTTTTCATTTGGGGCAACTGAAGGAACTGTAGAGGATAATGCTAATAAGTAAAATAAGTCAGAAGGAGAAAGATAAACTACCGACTGTCTCTCATGTGTGGGATATAGATAAATATATAAGGATCAATCAAAACCAAACCAATAATAAGTGCTTAACATCTGATAACAAAACTGAAGCAACAAGAGGGCGATGTAACAGGGTGGGAGTAGGGGATGGAGGGATCAAATGGAACATAATGGAGGACTACTGAGGAACTGGTGGTGGGCATATTGTAAAAATAAACATTTGTAGAACTTTAAACTGTAACTCACAAAGACACAATTTAAACCAGCTTTACCTCAATAAACATAATCTGGAAAAAAAAAGAATTCACTAAAATTGTTAAGGACTTGTACCTTGGTAAATTCAAAATCCCAAATGTTGTATTTGACCTTGTACATATCTATAAGTTTCTTTTAGCTCATACATCTGAGGTTAGGTTTACATAGAGAGTGATTTTATTTAAGTTTTTCTGTATGAGAGTTGAGGCTATCAGAGGGGGAGGAAATAAGAGGAAGAGAGCAAAATGAGGAGGGGGCACGATGGTGGAGGACTATGGGTTCTTGGAGAAGAGTGTGGTGTAGAAACAACACCTAAAGGATGCTATTGCTCTACCTCTAATCAAATACAATATTACCTCAATAAAATATATTTTTTTAAGATTTATTTATTTATGCATACAAGCTGGGGTACAGACCAGAGGCGTGGGTTGGCGAGAAGCTTCACCAGAGACAGAGTGGGGAGCAGAACAGGCAGATCAGAAATACACTGCTGAGGGGAGCAGCGGGCAAGGCAGGAGAGGTTTGCCACACCGTGTGGGATTCTCCCGGGCTGGGCATCGAACTCGCATCGCTAGTGCCCACCGCTCCACAGCGCAGCGCTTAACCGCTGCGCCACCAGGGAGTCCCAATAAAATATTTTAAAAAATTTTTTCTATATGACTTTAAAAATCAAATGACTCGGGCCTCCCTGGTGGCGCAGCGGTTGAGTGTTGCGCTGTGGAGCGGTCGGCTGCGCGCGATGCCAGTTCGACGCCAGGCCGGGAAGAATCCCACACGGCGCGGTGTGGCAGACCTCCCCTGCCTTGCCCGCTGCTCCCCTTAGCATTGTATTTCTGATCTGTCTGTTCTGCTCCCCACTCTGTCTCTGGTGAACCTTCTCGCCGCCCCACGCCTCTGGCCTGTACCCCAGCTTGTATGTATAAATAAATAAATCTTTAAAAATAATAATAATAAATAAAAAATAAATAAAAACAAAATGACAGAGAAATCCACTGCATATAGATGTAAAACACATAAAAAGCAAAATCAGATTTTGTTGCTATATTTTCAGAGGATTGTTAACATTCAAGGAAGCCAGACAGAACAAAATAATGACACAAAAATGAGAATGGAATCCAAGGGATATAAATTGATAAAATAACCCTAAGTAGCTGTGTAGGGGGGAAAAAAAAAACCTGGTGATAAACAGGTTCAAGGAAATAATTTCTGAAACAGACTGATATGTAGAGGTTAAGTAAAAACAAAAGGTTAAAACACTTCTTTTTTTTGGTTAAAATTCCTTTAAAAAATATAAAACATAAACTTTAGCTTTCTCAAATAAAATTGACATACTGAATAGTTACACAAGAAGTATTTTGGGGGACTTTAGGAAATAGTATTTTAAAAGTTTTTCCCAGTTAACTTTTGTTCATTCTTTAGATGTTGTCTCACACTTAGCTTCTTTATGTTCACCAGTTAAAAGCTTTCATAGTGACATGTATCTGTTGTACAGCACTTACTACAGTGTATAGTCATATATGGCATGTATAAGTTATGAATGACCGTGAGCCTCCTCTTCGAACCGAAGTTCCACTATTATTTCCCTGAACCTGAAAATTACTCAATATTTCCAGGAAATTAATAAGGTTTTAGAATGGCTTTGTTTTATTAAGTAGCAAGTCTCTAATTGTGTATCTGGGGCACAGAAAATAATATATCATAATGTTTGCATATTTATTTCAATGAACTATTGCCTTTGCATGACTCTTTAAATGGTTACAGTAGTGTGCACTGCATACATTGACAAAGTCACAAAACTGAAATTACTATCATCCAAACAAGTTTTGGATTTCCACTTACTTTCACTTAGTCTTCCTGAATACCCACAACATGAATTTAATCAAATTTAATCAAATAAATCTCTTAAATGATGAGCTACTCATCTCTTAATATCTCTTAAAATGTCTTAATATGATGAGCTGCTCAATTTCAGATAGCATTACTCCACAATCTCCATTTTTGTGGTAATTTTTTTCATTGACTTATATCCCTGGATCTTACAAAGTACTCACTCAATATTTCTTGACTGAATGAGTAAATAAATAAAAGATGATGACATGCTATTACACAGAGTATTTTCCTAATTTTTTTTTAATGCTGGTTTTTTTTTTAATTCATCATCCTATGTCACTTTGAATTTCTTGGCTTAATCATCCTTAATTCTCCATCATTAATATTACTCTGTACATAATTTCTACTAAATCTCACCTATAGGTTCTCTGCTCACTGAGGAAGATCACATTATTTTTCAATTTCATCTCCTTACACACTGCATAACATAATATTTTGAAAAAAAATGGCTGTTTAGCAAATGAATGTCAGATAGAGAAATATGAATTGCCACTTTCCTATTGATAAAAGCAGAAAAAACTCTCTAGTACATTTGTTTTACCACATGTATTTTTACTTTGTCATATACAAAGGTAAGGATATGATCATATATTTACTTCCAAGTGGAACAAAGCTAGCTGTATTCCTATGAAAATATATCAACTACAACACACACAAAAAGTAGCTTTAGCTAAAAACTCTAAACATAGTTTACCTCAAGAACCATACACTGTCTAGTAAATATTGAGTGGGTCAGTAAAAAACACTGGAATTACTTGAGACACTGATACTCTTACATGCACTTAATACAACTGGTTGTATGAAATTAAAATGTCTATTATCTAATAAAAAGTACAGTTATTTTGGCTTGAACTAGTTAAAATAAGAGAAATGAACTGATAGATTATTAAAAAATGTAAAAATTTGGATTGTTAATAATGTCCACAGCATGAAAGGAGATTCAGACCACATTTAAAAGAAATTGTGATATGCATATAACAAGCTTCCAAAAAACAGTCATCCTAGATTTTAGTTGACAGAGGCATTGCTGCTAAAAAATAAAACTGTCTGTGATCAATAACACCTTAAAGCTGTATCATATTCACCTATGATCTTTTCTTCCACAGTTCAAATTATATTTTATAAATACTGTCATCATGGCCAAAGGTTGTGATAGGAAACATTATCTAAGCTCCCTCATTTAAAGATATATACAAATAAAGAATTTTCCATGGAATTTAGGAGTGACCCACAGGTACAAACAGTAGGTTAGATGTATGAGAATAAGCAAATATGATCATCAGGTTGAAGTTTGAATACTATGCAAAATTAATAAGTAATGTGAAAATTATAACAAGTACTTAAAAATTTTAATTAAACTTAAATATTTTCTGACATATTATTAATTTTTGGACAGTATTTTATTTCTCCCCTAAAGTGTAGACACCATAGTTCTCCCACCAGCATAGCACCCATGTACATGGACTTACTCCTTTTAACTCATATGAATAGTGTCTGCTTTTAGTCAAATATAATTACTAGATGTGATTATGCTAAGTGAAATGAACTGTATACTTTTTATTTTTAATTGAGATACTATCAATTTACAACATTGTGTAAGTTGGTTTTAAATATACAGTTTCACATGACAGCAAATGTATATATCACACCACACCCACTACCAAAAGTCCAGTCAAATCTACCACCAACCAATCAGTTCCTTGAACTTGGTCAGCAGCCCTCCCGCTCCCCTCTACTAATCACCATTATGTTGTCAGAATCTAAGGGTTTATTTTTGCTTTCATTTCATTTGTTCATTTACGTTATCTCTTTATATTCCACAAATGACATCAAATAGTATTTGTCTTTCTTCTTCTGAAAATCTATACATTTAAATGGTTATTTCTATAGTATATAAATTTCACCCCAAAATTATATAGAGATACATATGCTATTAGTAACATGCATTACCTAAAACATACAATACATATGTATATTCAATTTTGTATTATTTATAACTACATATAACACATATATGTAAAAGAAACTATGTATGTGTGTGATACATAAGACATGTATATATTATATGTATAATATACATAACTAGATATCTAAAACTCCCTGAAGTTCCACTAATGCTAATAGTATAAACTTTTTGTAAGGTAATTATTATCACTTTGATCCCTGGAATATAAGCTGAAATCCTACAGGTAGCAGGCCTGAAAATGCATGCCATTTGAAATGATGGCATCAAAACAACAGAGGCATCATTTCTCTATTTTTCAAAAACACAAAAAATTTCCTAGTGTGTAAAGTTGAACAAAATTTTGAGGTTGTTTTTCATCTCCTTAGTTATTAAGATATATAAAAAAAAACATAAAAAGTAGTTTAGTGGGCTTCCCTGTTGGCGCAGTGGTTGAGCGCTGCGCTGTGGAGCTGTCTGCAGTGCGTGGTGCGAGTTCAACGCCCAGCTGGGGAGAATCCCACATGATGCGGCAGGCCTCTCCTGCCTCGCCTGCTGCTCCCCTCAGCAGTGTATTTCTGATCTGTCTGTTCTGCTCCCCACTGTCTCTGGTGAACCCTCTCACCACCCCACGCCTCTGGCCTGTATCCCAGCTTGTATGTATAAATAAATAAATCTTTAAAAAAAAAAAGTAGTTTAGCAATATATAAGTTTTCAATAAATAAGCTAGTATCAGAATATGCAATGCAAATAGATCATTTTAAAATGTTTTCATTAATTTGTGCTATTTAATTTTATTTTCCTGCCCCCCTATTTAATTTTTTGATTAAACTTTTTTATATCCTTACATTGTTGTTCATATTTGTACAATGTTTGATTTCTCTGTTCAGGTGTAATCAACATAAACCTACCACCACTACATCACCCCTCACTATAGTCCCTTGTGCTCTTCCCTCCCCTATTGTGACCCATTCCTCTCCCCTCCACTCAGTGTATGCCTCAGATTTATAATTTGCCTGCAAGTACCTATTAATACATTATTAATGCCAATAAACTACTCCCTATATTATAAAGGTGGGAAAAGCCTGAAAGGATCATAAAACCAATTTAACTATCAATGTGCCATTCATTAATGAATTTTATAATCACTATTTAATAAACAGTTCCTTAAAAATCTCTCATGAACTATATTTTTGAAAGCAAGTTTGAGAGCTAACTTCAAAATCATAAAATTCACAATTAAGTTTCTCAAGAAAATATGATAATCACATTCTTTCATTTTAATTTAAAATATCTTTAACATCCCAAATTAAAGTATTTTAAATTTTTATGCATTTAAAATTAAATTTCAATTTATGAGAACTGCTTTTAATTTACAATATTTTTAAATACATATTTTATTTTAATAAGTTTAACCTTTTTGTGAATGTTAGAGCATGGTATTTAAGGAAATAAAAATTAGGTGCCAAATTTTAAGTGTCACAGATATTATCAAAAATTACTCATCATTGTATTACAGTTATAACACTAAACTACATCAAAATATACATATAAACTAAGTTAGAAACGTACATCAACAAATTGTATGATAAAGTGTCTCCTTTGTCCATCAGAATATACAGAAAGGACATATTCACCAGGTTTCCCATGGCTCTCTCGCACCAAGAAGTCTCCTTGTTGTTTTAGTAGGTCTTGTGCTTCTATTCTGGGAATTGCACCGTGGTACCAGTCCTGTTCTGCGAGTGGCTTCTCACTTAGAGGGATCACATCAGAGAACTTGAGCAAATATTGGGGGAAAAAAACTAAATTAGACAAAACAGTCTTTTTTTTTTTTTTTTGCAAAATTCATTAATAAATGCTTCTTACTTATGTCCCTCCCTTTAATTTATCAATTCAAATTTGTATGGTAAATCTGAAATTTTCAAAGAAAAGATCTCCTGGAACACCGGTGGAGCTGCTTAGCAGAAAAACAACTCCTTCCATGATTTAAGTTTACTTGTTTTTTTTTAATCTAGCAAACCCAACAACATGCACTATTAGCATTTATAATTGGCATTTAAAAGAGTTATTCACTATATCATAAAATAAAATCCTTAAATTTAGAATTTGTCAACCAGGGAATATGATAAAAGGGGGTATTATCAGAAATTTATCACAAAACAACTTCACTTATATTTAAATTAAAAATTGATATATTTCTTATTTATTGAATTAACACTCACACAGACTGTAGACTGTTCATATCCAATGTTCTAGAGGCACTAACTAAGGCTTCATTTGATACTGCCTTGTTACTGTGCTTCTCATTCCTGTCCTTTTACCATTAGCTCTGCCATAGGGCCAGTCCTGATTCAGAACATAGGTGGCAGATAAGACTTTGGGAAAAACAGCATCACTGAAAAGCACACTAACAAACACATGGCATAAACTAGGGAGGACCACCTGGTAGGAGTATGTTAGGAAAAGCAAATTATTTGTCATTTTAGTTCAAATGCTAAAACCAAATGACAGAGATAACGAAAGTGTATTATATTTCCTTGAACTATTTCTAAATGATAGTAGATGGAATCACATATTTTCTAGTTATAAGTAAAAAGTTTGTCATTTTCATCTATAGGAATTAAACTGTCCAAAATGGAAAAAGTACTTTATATATATATATGTATATATATATATATATATATATGTAGAGAGAGAGAGAGAACAATAATGTACAATTATTGTTCAATAAAGCACGTTAATTTTTAAAACTCCCAAAATACAATATGCACAATGTCTCATGAGGAAACAATTTATAAATGGGGATGTTGTAATTAATAATAAATGAAAGCCAAATATTCATACATGAGGTTTTTCAGCATGATATCATGAATTCTATACAGAGACAAAATGGTAAATGAAAACTAGTTTTGGTAATAGTCTGTATTGTTTGGTACTAGCAGAGAGGACCAAAACTTACTAAAGAAAGTTTCATTTTCTATTATCCAAAACCCATACTATTCATTTTAAAAAGGAACCTGAAAAAAAATCCCAAATATACTTCAAAGAAGTCCACATTTTGGTTTACACTTCCTCCATTTACTATATTCTTTAATTTTTAAAAAATATATACATGGTATGACTGTACTTGGAATTTCTTGTATGTCTTTTTTTCCTAGTGCTAATTATGACAATACAACATTAAAAAAAAATAAATTGTGTTCCCAAAAATGGATTGAAAGAATGAAATACACAAAGTACAAGTCACAATTAGAAGAGGCATAAAAATATTGCTAATATTAAAAAACTGCAAAATCCATACAAAACTAATTTTTTTGTGTATGTTGATACTAGTAGATACTACATCCGTATACTAGAAAAGCATCACAAGCAAGAATGTCATATGCTTAATTTCTTGTCTGATTCAACCCAGCCTCACAAGTTCAGATTTCCGTAAAACTGGAAGAATAAAGAATGTGGATAATTCATTACGCTAAAAGGAAATCTGAAATACAAAACCTCAGCTATAATCCCAAGAGATTCATTTAAGTATTTGAAGGTGAGAAATGTGTTTGGGGGAGTAAGGAATCATCCTGAAAGAATATCTAAATGTCTTTTCTGTTAGTTTGCTTTCTTAAAAAAGAAGTAATAGAAAAGGAAACCACATTGCTGTTTCATGCAGATTACTTGGATTTATCCCTTGGGTATATTCCTTGGAGTACAAAGGGAAGTTTAGATAACCCTTATCCCCCAGACCCTACTCTTATGAAATACATGAATTATTGAGTACATGTGTGTATATACATGCATAAATAGGAATAGTCATACCTATCCCCTGACTGGGTCTATTAGTTCTTTCAGGAACTTCTCTGGAAGTACTGAAGAAATATTTATTAATATGACCTTGATGAAATTCAAATACAATTTTGCAAACTTGATAGTAAAAGAACTTATGTTGTACCAGTCATAAAATCCAGCATCTCACATGTCATCATAATGACATCAAAATAAAATTATGATTTTTACCTCAAATATCACAACTCTTTAATCTTTATTGAAATAACATTGGTTGATAACATAGGTTTCAGGTATACAAAATTAGTATCTGCCATCTATGTATGCTACATTATGATCCTCATCAACAGTTTAGCTTCCAACCACCACCACGCAACTGACACACTACACCTGATCTGCCCAACACCCAACCACTTCTGGTGACCAATATTTTGTTCTCATAACCTAAGAGTTCTGTTGATATTTAAGATATACAGCTTTCCATTTCAACATTTGTGAATCCTAATCATACATTATGATCACAACTGAAAGTCTAGTTTCCATTGAACACCATACCATTGTCCGCTTTACCAGTTTGACTTACCTCCCCTATTCATTCCCCTCTGATATCTACCACTCTGCTCACAGAATCTAAGGGTCTTGTTTTTGCTTTGTTTTGTTTTGTTGGTTTGCTATTCTTTATCTTCCATGTAAGAGTGAAATCATACAGTATGTCTTTTTCCTTCTGACTTATTTTTGCTTCGCATAACCCCTCGAACTTTACCCATGTTTTCTAAAATGGCAAGACTATCTTTTTACTTATACCTGACTAGTTTTCCATCTTCGTTAACTACTCATCCATCCATGAACACTTAAATTAATTCATCTTAGTGCTCATGAATAATGATGCAATGAACACAAACATACATGTATCTGTTCAAAATAATGTTTTCATATACCTTGGATAAATACGAAGAAGTGGAATAGCTGGATCACATAGTATATCTATTTGGAATTTTTGACAAATCTCTGTACTGTTTTCCATAGTGGATGTACAAATTTACATTCCCAACACAGTACAAGAATTCCAATTTCTCCATACCAGTATTTGCCATTTCTTAATAGCACATCTTTTTAACCTCAGTGACTCAAATTATTGTTAAAATACCTAATATTATTGTTAACTTTAGTGGGAAGGGAAGTTCCTTTTTTAAAGTTATAGTTAATCCAATACAGTTAATAATTACATTTAAAATAAGATTTCCTGATTGATTAGTTGTTTTTCTTGGACCTTGTTCCTAAAGACTATTCCAGAAGAAACATAATGAACTTAGTGAAATAAAAAGATTATGCTAAATGAAGAGATGATGAGGAATCAAAAGTAGAAAATAGCTTTTTTTTTCCTTGGGGAAAGAATAAGATACCATTTTTCCCACACCCTACTTCAGGCTAATTCCCAAGTATGTATTAAGGATTCATATACCTTTATCACAATGAGTACAAAATGAGTTCTTTTTAGGGAAGCAAAGATCAAAGTATTTTACAAAAGCAGCCTGAATTATTTTAAAATTAAACACCCAAATAAACAACCATTAATTTTTTTTTAAAGAATGGAAAATAAGCAAGTAAAACTCTCATTGATCTCAAACATGGCAAAGAAAACTTCAGTACAAACATTTTTTTAAAAAAATTTAGGGTTGGAATCTAACAGACTATGGTGGAGGACTATGGTTGCCTGGGTGGTGGGTGTGGTATGATAACATATATGTGATGTGGGCTGAACCTACACCTCTGAATCATCTACAATGCTGTAATCCAATGTTAGCTCAAGAAGAAAAATAATATAAAATGGAATTTAATTCTTTTCTTATCTAAATCTAGTTATTAATTTGATCACTTAAGTGATAAATTATTTCTCATCTAGTTTAATAATATACTGGCTGACTATGAGCAACTCACCAGATTTTAACATTTTCCAAAAGTTCCGTGAAGAACTCTTTCATTTTAAAGCTACGTATCACTGGGTAATTTTAGGAATACATTAAGAATCATATATCACAAAGACAATCACTGAACACAAAGGTCGAAAATACAGTTCTATTGAATAGTAATTGCCAGAAGGCATCAAAGTTATTTTCAGTGACAGAAAAATGTGGCCATAGGCAGGAAAAATATATTTTCTATCATTTATTTTCCAATATTTTCATTTTATAAATTTTAGTATAAAGTCTAAAATTAAAATAGATACAGAATAAAAGGAATTTTATGGAGACAAAAGGTAAATAATTTAAGAATTCTGATGTCATTAGAATAATTTGAACTAAAATGTGCTTTATTCTGATTTGATAGAACATTTTTTCAGAGTGCTGCTATTATAGAAGTGTTTATATTGCGGCTTTGTGATTAACTAGTACTCGCAAGGAGCTGTAAGATGGAACAAATTGTTTGCTCAACAACTTATAACAGAAATTATGGAGTAAAATGAAGACTGCCTAGTACAGGTAGTATTCTTAAGATAACTAGAACAAACCTATTAAATATAATGTGACTTGAAAGACTTTCAAAGGAAGTGGAACCTCAAGATTGCCAGTAGGCTTATACAATTAATCCTGTTAAAAAGCTTTGCTCAGGACTTCAGCCAAAGTCTCTGAGAAATTGTTATTAATGCAAAATTAAAACCTATGGAAGCATAGGAATAGGCTGGATATAGAAAAGGTCTCAGTACCCATAGGTACAAATGATAGGTGAACTCTTTTCATACACTGAAAAAAAACACATGCTTAGAACTGATAAAGTTAATTAAAATATTATTCTGATTATAATGAAAAATATTAAACATTTACCATCAGACTCTATAGTCAATTAAAACAAATTCATCTAGCTTCTTACATTCTCTATTTCATCAAGACTATTAATAGAAGTGTTCTATTACACCATCTTCCAAGGTAGCTGTACATTTTAGCCACAATATTAAAATTATATAAATAGCTATGTCAAGTTCAATAAGAATATCATTAGTTTTCATTTCCTATATAATGCAATTAATTGATCTGCATTATCTAAAATTATGCTCTAAAGTTCCAATTTTGTATGTTTATTTAAATAAAAACAGACTCATTTCAAAATTAGGTATGCTTCCACATACAAAAAAAAGGCAGAATTTCCATCCTATATTATCTGCAAAATTTAAATTATAATCAATTAAAGACCTACATGTTAAGAGGCAAAACTAAAAAACTCTCAGAAGGACGCAAAGGTGAAAATCAGCATGACCTTAAATAAGTGTTTTTTATACATGACACCAAAAAGCATGTGTGATCAAAGAAAAATAAATTTGACTTTGTAAAAATTAAGTTTTTGATGTCAAAGGACACTATCAAAAAAATGAAAAGACAGTAATATGAGAAAAAAGTTGAAATTTTATTTCTACTAAGAAACATTAATTCAGAATATGTCAAATCTTATAATAAAACAATTAAAATATGAACGGAGTTATGAAGTTACATCTCCAAAGAACATATACTAAGGAGCAATAACTATATGAGAAGATGCTCAACATCATTAGTCATTAGAAAACGCAAATTAAAACCCATTGAGATACCACTTCATACCCACTTAGCTGCCTATCTTTTTTAAAAAAATATTGAAATAACAAGTATTGATGAGATCATGGAGAAACTGGATCACTAATAAATACTGGGAAAGTGAAATAATGAAAACATTGTGTAAAACAGGTTGGCAGTTCCTCAAAATTTTAACAAAGAATTACCAAATTGCTCATTAATTCGTAGGTTTGTAACTGAGGGAACTGAAAACATATATTCACAAGAAATTGTACATATGAACGTTGATTGCAGCATTATTCATAATAGCCAAATAGTGAAAAAAACTCAAATGTCCATCAGCTGATGAATGGACAAAAAATACCTGATAAATTTTTTGTAACATGATTCAGTCATAAAAAGGAATGTAGTATTGTCACATATTACAAAATGGATGAACCTTGAAAATATTATACTATTGAAAGAAACTAGATGCAAAGGTCATATGATTTATCATATGATTTATCATATGATTACACTCATGTGAAATGTCCAGAAGAGGGAAATCCATAAGGATCAAAAGCAGATTAGTGATTATAAGAAAATGAGGACAGGAGCATGAAATATCTTATTGGAGAGATTGAAATGTTCTGGAATAAGATAGTGGTGATACCTGCAACTCATTATGAATATGTTAAAACCACTAAGGGTACATTTTAAAATAGATATGTGAAGGATATCATAAAAAAGTAATTTAAATATACTAGGCTATGGTATTTGACAGGTCTATATAAATTATTTTGTTAAGAAAAAAATCACTTAGATATAATTAAATTTCCCTTTTATTTTACCTTAAACAAATAAGAGCATTCAATTTTCCAAAAAGATATGGGGATTTCATAGCCTTAAAGATGTTAAGTTTTTGTTTTTGTTTTTATCACAATTTATATTTGAATGAGGCAGATGTTTTGCAAGAAAAGCAATTCAGGTAAATTCACTTCAAGTAATTTGTTAATATATATATAACTAAATTAGTTAGGATATAAACTTTCCTCTTCTGAATAAGACTAGGTAATATTACATTAAACAAACTTTTATTTTATATATATATATATATATATATATATATATATATATATATATATATATATATATATAGTTATTTATACCTTTTACATTATAGTGTATTCCCTGTAGGTTTTCCACCACCGATTCACCCGTGAACCATCACCATAGTCCCTTGTGTTCTTTTCTCCCCCTTTTAGCCCTTATCTTCCCCCTCCCTCAGTGAATGTCTCTCATTTGGTTTCCCTAAATTCCTGTTATAAGTGAAATCATTCAATACTTTTCTCTTTCTTTCTGGCTTATTTCGCTTAGCATGATCCCTTCGAGCTCCATCCATGTTGCTGCGAATTGCATGTGTTTATCTTTTTTGAATGCTGAATAGTATTCCATTGTATATATGTACCATATCTTCTTGATCCAATCTATTTTTGGGCATCTAGGTTATTTCTATATCTTAGTTATTATAAACAGTGCTGCAATAAGCAGAGGGGTGCATGTATCTTTTTGGATTAAGGTTTTTGTGTTCTTTGGGTAGATTCCCAGAAGTGGTATTACTGGGTCACATGGAAGCTCCATTTTTAGCAGTTTGAGGAACCGCCATACAGCTTTCCATAGTGGCTGGACCAGTTAGCATTCCCACCAACAGTGAAGGAGAGTTCCCTTTTCTGCACATCCTCATCAACATTTGTTGTTTCATGTTTTTTCAATACGTGCTGTTCTCACTGGTGTAAGGTGGTATCTCATTGTGGTTTTTATTTGCATTTCCCTGATTATGAGGGATGTTGAACATATTTTTCATATGCCTGTTGGCCATCTGCATTTCTTCTTTGGAGAAATGTCTTTTAAGTTCTTCTGCCCATTTTTTGACTGGATTTTTACCTTGTTTTTGTTGAGTCGTGTGAATTCTTCACAGATTTTTGTGATCAGTCCCTTGTCTTAAACAGACTTTTAAAGAATAAAAATGTTAAGCTTTTTTTTGCCGAAACTTAGAAAGATGGGATTAAAGCCTGTAATTAATTTGTTCTGTGTATTATTGACATGACTTAGCAAGGTATCACTGTAAAATTGCTGTTAATTAGGCAAGCTATAATAAAAGTCTAAAAATTTAATTTAAGGGAAATAAGACAAACATTTCATAATTTCCATATAAGTGGAGTGAGAATATTTTTATCTTGCTTGGACATCACTACTGTTACTAGGGATAAGTAAAATTCCGTGTAGTATTGTGATATGCCAAACCCATATTTCAATGATTAATCTATGAAGCAGACTTTAATTTTACAATTAAAATGTTATAAAATATAAACTGATATATTTTTGAAACACATACACTACAAAAGTCCTTATTATAAAAGTGTAAAACTCTAAAATATATCTTTATAATATTTATCTATTAAAGCTTCAAAATACATAAAATATTCTTAAGTATATATAGCACAGGAAGTCTGTAATACAAGCTGATTTATGTCCTCCCTATATCAGTGTTATAGGTTACAGGTTTCTCTTTCTCTCTCTTCACTCACACACACACACACACACACACACACATTCACTGCATACAAAAGGTTAAATTATGCATTTATTTTTCCATTTTAAAGGAAAATTACAAATGACACTCAAATTTACATATGACACTCATTGGTATCTGACGAAGAACTAAACAATGACTATTTTCAAAAGCACTTGAGTAAATTTTACTTACTGTTGAAGAGCCCAGTGCAGATTTTGGAGACCTAATTATTCCAGCAATTGAATGACGAATAGACTCAAATTTGGAAAGCCTCTCCTTTCTTTCCTGAAGAGATTAAGAAAGACTTCAGCAATAGTAAACTATCCAGTTTATACACACCGAGACAGTTTCATATTATACATGCACAATGTATCCATCATGTCTTCCAATGAAACAAAAAGTTAATTTCCCCGACAATAAAAATGACAACCAAATATATATAACTTTATAACTCTTTATTTTTCTAGAGAAAAAATAAGAAAAACAATCAGAGTCTGTGAGATAAAGGAAAATAAATGCAAAGGAAGGAAGTTCATAGAAAACCATTTGTTAACATAAGGAAAAAAGTGAAATGTCTGGAAAACCATGATTAACAAGAAGCTGGACCCAAAATAACATTCTGGATTTCAGATAGTTCTAGTTATTAAAGATTTTCAAGAAAAAATGATGATGGGAAAAACAAGAGAATTATATGTAACACATTTTTTAAAGCTGAATTCCACTTAGTAGGTAGAAAGTTACACATGATGATGATTTAGGAAATAGAGGAAGAGGGGGGTAGAAGAGAAGATGGAGGAGGAAGAGCAGGAGGAGAAGGAAGTAAAATAAGAAGGTACCTATGTTTATTGCAGCACTTTACAATAGCCAAGATATCAAAACAACTTGAATGTCCCCAAAACAGATGACTGGATCAAGATGTGATACATACACCAAGACTACTACCCAGTGATCCAAAAAGATAAACTCATGTCACTTACGGCAACATGGGTGGAGCTGGAAGGGATTATTCTAACTAAGCAAAGTGAGCCAGAAGGAGAAAGAGAAATACTGAGTGGTTTCACTAACATGTGCAATCCAGAGAAACCAAATAAAAGAACAGGATAAAAGACAAAAGTCAAAAGCTGACCATAGATATTAGACAAACAGCAGGGGAAGGAATGGGAGAGGGGTCAAAACAGGGGAAGGAAGAGCACAAGGGACTTTAGTGATGGATGGTGCTATGCTGGTGGGAGAACTACGGGACTAAACCTGAGAGGAGAAATCAAATAACACATACAAATTAACAACTAAGACAATAAATTAAAAAGAAAAACATTAACTTGATGAAAGCATTTATATAGTTAATAAAATTTACTATAAAGAGGTAAATCATTACCTTCGTATACTTGTACATCACCCTAGGAATGTGACTGCATTTTACAATCTTAATCCTAACTGTAATTTCTACTTTACTTTTTAGTAAAAATCACTCTAACTGACTCGCAAGGTTAAAGGTCCTCTTCAGGTACTCAAGGAATATAGTCACCTTTCCTTACAGCATGCCAGCTTCAACTTAGGTGTTTCTTTTCAAATATTCAATTTATTTGTTAAACATGATTTAGAACTAAAATAGATCATTTGTGGCTATTAAATATTTTAAAAAACAAAAAAAATAGTAAAATAACTAAGAAAAAGTAAGTTTTAGTTTTTTCCTATAATTGTACTGAGTTTGTTAGAGATTTTAATTGCGTGATTAGAGTTGCATGTGTAGTATACCTGGATTCTTTTATTAACAGCTTCTATTGCAATGGTCTATTCATTTTGCTTTCTTTTTTTCTGCACTGTTCTATCTTCTATAAAAAAATGTGTTAGCAAATACTTTTGAAAACTTATTTCATGCAAGGCATTGTTCCATATATTTCAAATTTATTAAATGTAGTCGTCCTTATAATTTCCATGAGAAATTGGAATTATTACACCAGCTCTTCAAATGAAAAAATAAATTCATATGTCTAATAGAAAATTCATTTGTCTAATAGAAATACAATGTTTTCATTTCATAGAGTATGATGGAAAATTAGAATTATGGTTTTAGCATGACTAATTGCCTTTAACCTATGTAGTTACTATTAAAATGATTCTCCTCTATATAACTTTTTGAACTCTCACTATATATATCAAAATTAACATTGTAAAATACTTTGGTCATGACATCATAATTATTATTGTACTCAAATGCTTGGGTTTATTATGTATTCAAATATAAAACCGCAAACATTTCCTTACTGCTTTTAAGGAAATATTTAGTCAACTATGGACAGTCATTACAATTTCTTAATCTGACAAGTTATCTTCCAAATTAGGAATTTTTTCAATAATCTACCAGGGTGTATGATCTTGAATTGAATGCTTTCTATGGTCTTATGCTTGAACTTCAGCTAACTATTAAAAAAAAATTACTTTAACTATTTTCTCTACTCTAAAAATACTTTTGGAAAATTTCTTTTTAAAAAAAAAAGATTTATTTATTTATGCATACAAGCTGGGGTATAGACCAGAAGCATGGGGCAGTGAGAGGGTTCACCAGAGACAGAGCGGGCACAGAACAGCCAGATAGACAGAAATACACTGCTGAGGGGAGCAGCGGGCAAAGCAGGAGAGGTCTGCCACACCACGTGGGAAGCTCCCTGGCCGGGCATCGAACTCGCGTCGTGCTGCCAACAGCTCCACAGCGCAGCGCTTAACTGCTGCACCACCAGGGAGGCCCACTTTTGGACAATTTCAGTATCAAACCAGTATAAAACTGGTTTTCTTAATATCGGTGACATTGGTGCACACTCTATGTAATCCATAGGTATAGGGTCCCACCTCTTCAGACATATAATACCACACTATACCCACCATGAGGCACCCCTAGTCCTTTATCCACCATCCAATGGGTCCCCTCCACACCCTGATTTCCATTTTCCTCCTCTCCATCTTATATTCTCATTACTACTGTCAGACATCTAAGGTTTGTTATTGGTTTCATTTTGTGTGATCCTTTGTTTTGTTTCTAAATATTCTACATGTAAGTGAAATCACCTGGTATTTGTTTTTATCCTTCTGACTTATTTCACTTAGCATTATCCTCTCTACTTCCATCCATGCTATTGCAAATAGCAAGGGTGTATCATTTTTTATGGCTTTTTTTTTTAAAGATTTATTTATACATCAAGATGGGGTACAGGCCAGAGGCATGGGGTGGCAAAAGGGTTCGCCAGAGACAGAGTGGGGAGCAGAACAGGCAGATCAGAAATACACTGCTGAGGGGAGCAGAGGACGAGGCAGGAGAGGTCTGCTGCACATGTGGGATTCTCCCCGGCTGGGCATCGAACTCGCATTGCACGCTGCCCACAGCTCCACAGGGCAGTGCTCAACCGCTGCGCCACCAGGGAGGCCCCATTTTTTATGGCTTTTAACATATCTTCTTTATTCATGCATCTGTCCTCAGTCACTTAAATTGTTCCAACACCTACCTATTGGAAATAGTGCTACAATGAACAAAGGAGTACATATAACCCTTCAAACTGGTGTTTTTGTATTTTCACTGCAGAATGTTACTAATAGAATTGCTGGATCATATATAGTAGGTCTATTTTTAGTATTTTGAGAAACACCCACACTGTTTTACCCAAGGATTAAACCACCTTACATTCTCACCAGCAATGTAAGAGGTCATCTTTCTACATATTTTCACCAAACATGCTTTTTCTGGTATTTTTGATACGGGCCACAACCACACATATAATATTTTATCTCAGTGGTTTTGATTTGTACTTCCTTTATGATAAGAGATGATGGTGATTTTTTCATGTGCCTGATGGTCACTGGCATATTTTTCTTGGAGAAGAGCCTAATTAGTAGTTGTGCCCATTTTGGGGGGTTATTTGTTTCATTTGTTAAGTTATACAAGTTCTTTGTAATCTTGGTTGGATATTAGAGTCTTGCCAAATGTAAAATGTGCAAACCTTTCACTAGGGTATATATTGGTTTTAATGATGAATCCACAAATGCATCACTAAAATCAATGTCCTGAGTGGTTTGCTTATGTTTCCTCTGATGTATTTTATGGTTTCAGGACTTACATTCAAGGCCTTAATCCATTTTGAGTTGATACTGTACACAGTGTTAGCCAGGTGTCTAGTTTTATACTTTTGCATATGGTGATCAAATTACCCAACACAATTCGATGGAGGAACATTTCTTTCTTCAATGTATAATCTTGACACCTCAGCTGTAGATTAACTGTCAACAGAAGTAGGGGTTTATTTATGGGTTCTCAATTCTATTCCACTGGTCTGTGTGTCTACTGCTATCCCAGTAACATACTGTTTTGAGTACTACAGCTTTGTAGTATATTATGGATTCTGACTATTTGGGTTGTTCTGTGGTTCCATATGAATTTCAGTACTGTTTGAAGAATACCCTTAGAATTTTTATAAGGATTGCATTTAATCTATATATTGCTTTGGGGAAGATGGTCATTTCAACAATGTTAAAACTTCCAGTTCATGAAAAGGGAATATCTTTCCATTTCTTTGTGTCTTCTATTTCCTTTAATATTATTACAAATTTCATTTACAGGTACTTCACTTCATTAGTTAAATATACTCCTAGGTATTTAGTTATTTATGATATGATAACATGGAACCCCAGAGAAGAGGGCTATCAGTGGTGCCACAAATATGATCCTCTGCACACTAAGCATTCACAGTAGCAACATAAAGCACGGCTTGCCACCCCCCACACCCCCCACCAAGTTGCTCCACTAACACCTGATTTGGAAGATAACAATATTAGGACTCTGAACTATGGAGCCCAAAAAGGTCAAATATACAAAATCACATGAAAACCAAAGTGCCACCTGCTGGAATTGTAGAAGCGGTTCAAATCTCTTAAGAAGTAAAACAGCAAAATAGACAAACAAAAAAACAACATATGCAACTTCAGTTCTCAAGAGAATATGACACATGGAGAAAACATCCCTTGAGAAACCAACCACATACATATGACAGATTTTTATCTTCCTATTTGAAAGAATACTCAATTCTTTTGAAGAACTCTTTTCATTTCCAGGAAATAAAGAAAATGATGAACATAAAGTAAAAGTGAAAAAAAGAGAACTTTGAAAGGTAATCAAGGAGATAAAATAACACTGAAAAAGACAAACGAATGTGATTAAAAATACAACAGATAAAAGAACATAGAAAGGGCCTCCCTGGTGGGTTAAGTCTTACTACTATCACCAGTATGGTCTGAGTTCGATCCCCAGGTAGGGCACAGCAAATCTCTCCTGTCTCGTCTGCTGCTATACTCAGCATTGTATTTCAGTCGATCCACCTGTTCTGCTCCCCACTCTGTCTCTGATGAATCCTCTTGCCCCCTGCACCTCTGGCCTATACCACAGTTCTTGTATGCATAAATAAATCTATCTTTAAAAAAAGAATACAGAAATTGAAGATTTAAATAAAAAAATAAGTGTTACAGGATGTGAAAAGAACAATAGAGGCAATAAATTCTGCAGAAAGCTACAGAACAGACTAACTCAAATGCAAAATCAAATCAGTCACCTTGAAGATAATAATGCATAGAGGACCAAATGGAAAGAGACAGAGAAATACAAAGAAAAAAATATGAAGAAACTCCAAGAATTTTCCAAATGTGTGTGAGTGTGTATGTATAGTCAAATTATATATAACCAAAGTATATTTATACATATATGTATATATGTATACATACATGTATATACATATATATGTGTGTATGCACATGTGCCTTTGTATATGATCAAATCTGAAAACTGACATTGGCAGCAACACAATATTACTAAGGGAATTCAACAATTCATTTTCATCAAACGACAGAACTACTCCACAGAACATCAACAAGGAAATAATAGCCTTAAATAAGGAATAAAATCATATGGACTTAACAGACATTTACAGTACACTATTAATCTACAAATTCACTTCAGTAAAGCTGTCAACAAGTTTTTATTCTGAGGGAGAAGAGGAAAAACAGTGTTCTTTACATCTGTCATGGCTTTTCTTGAATAACACCATCCATATAACAACTCCAAATTAACTAATTCAAACACCTCTGCCTCGTTACAGCCTTATATGCCACCAGTTTTTTTAATCAGTTCCACCATACCCATTTTTCCACCTAACTAGAACACTCAGGCTTTGAATATGCTAATTTATCCAAATCAATCATTTCTCTTTCTCATTTCTTGATCTCTGAAAAAAATCAATCATTTCTTTTCTCTTTAACTAATATAGATGCAATAATGTATCATTTCAGTAACACTCTTTGCAATATTCTAAACTCCCTTGCTAACCTGTCTCTTACATGCACCCATGTTGCAAATCCCAACCCTACATTCAACTCACTATTGGGGGAGAGAATCAATGATTAATAACAACAACAACAAAAAAAATGGGGCCTAACTATTTAATACCACTACCACATTTCTCCACCAACTCATGTATTATCCCACTGTCATTTGCCAATCATTTCACTTTTTCAGTGCCTAAAACCACTTTGTTCTACACCCTCCAACTTCCTTACTAAAAAATGACAAGGGCCTCCCTGGTGGCACAACGGGTTAAGTGCAGCTCTGTGGAGCTGTCTGTAGCTGCAGCAGGAGTTCGATGCCTGCAGGGGAGATTCCCACATGGCGCAGCAGACCTCTCCTGCCTCACCTGCTGCTCCCCTCACCAGTGTATCTCAGTTGATCTGCCTGTTCTGCTCCCCACTCCGTCTCTGAAGAACCCTCTCACTGCCCCACGCCTCTGGCCTGCACTCCAGTTTGTATGCATAAATAAAAAATAAATCTTAAAAAAAAAAAGCAAGTATGAGCCAGGAACACCTTCAATTTGCCTTTTCAAACCTAAAAAAGTAATCACTTCTGTTTCTACTGTAATCTTTTTCTCCATTTGGGAAACATGGAAGTGTCTCTTCCCACCTCAGGATGACACTCTACTTGTACTTTGGATCTCAATATCCTCCTGATTTTCACAAAACTTTATACAAGAACCCACTACATCTTTCTTTGAGAATTGTCTACCATTCCTCCGCAATATGGTCTTTCCTATCTTACCAGTTTTTACAGGTATTTAAGTTACTCTCATAGGAAACAAAGGAAGAGAGTAGTAAGAGAGAAAGGAAGAGTAGAGAAGGAGGCATGAAGGGTGAGATGAACCTCTCCCTTCACCACACACCAACTCCATCTGCTATTTTCTCTTTATAAATATTCCTAAAAATGTTAAGTATGTTCACAGTCCCCATTTTTTTCTCCATCCATACGTTCATCAGTTTGCTTCCTTTTGGCAATCATCTTATCATTTAACCAAAGCAGATGCTTTTAAGATATACCCACAAGCTGAATTTTACAAACCCAACATTTCTCACATAACATTTCTCTGGAGATATCTATCCCACTGAACATGTATCCCATCTAAAATATTTTTTGGCTTAACACACTCTCCTTAGCCACTCAAACTACATATGCCTGGTTTCCTTTGCTAGCTCACCCTACTCTACCAGATCAGTAAATGGAAATATGCTTCTATAGTATTAGGTCCCCTCCCCTCTCCTACCTTCCATCCTCTATCTGCCTCACCTCCCCTCTCTTCTTGTTCTCTCTCTTCCCCTCTCTTCCCCTTTTCACTGTACACTTCCTAAATAAGAAGTCATACTTTACATGGTCCCATATTCAATTATCACCTTAACCAAACAAACTCAAAAATTAAAACTCTAAATCAAATTCCTGATGTTTTGTAAGTACAGCTCAAATTGTATCAATAGTATGTTATCTGTATAGCTGACAGATACATGATATTTTCATTTGAAATCATACCAAGAGAAACTATTCAATAAAAGATAAACATTAAATAATAATCCTAAATAAATATAAAGGGAAAAAAATCTTACCCCAATATATTTTTTAAGCAAAACAAGCTCTTTACTATTATAAGGTTACTCCTGAGTTGCAAATATCCCTTATTTTTGTTCTGTATTCCCTTATCAATCTAGACTGTCACAATCAGACAAAAAGCATGAGGAAATTTTCTTTGCATTTTTTTAATTTTTAAAAATGAATCTCTTATTTCCTCTTACAAAAAAAAAAAAACCACCAAATGCAGTATGAAAGCATTATCAAAAGCACTTTAGCATATTTATTTCTGTTACACTTGATGGAATAAAGCAAATTAAGCTAATAAAGGAAAATTATACAAAATGGCCGACATTTGAGATCTATTCCATCATTGAGTAAAGATCAATGGCATCCAACATGATCAATCTCAGTATTGATATAATGGTCAAGTAAAATATACTTTCTATTATACATAGAGCCCTAAAATCCAAATCATTCAGCAAATGAAACTTCTGTGTTTAAGAGGGTAAAAGCAATTCTTTCAGACTGGAAAATTATTAATATCAATACAATCTTTTATTCCATATCCTTGTGCACTTTTCTTGTTACCAGCACCTTTTCCCCAAAACTTTATTTTTTATAACACCTGTTCTACTACCACCTTTATTCCATATTAAAGGCCTTAGTTCAACTCAGAAAAAAAATGATTTGATGGGAATTCCAAATTTCTGTTCCCTCCCCATTTTTCCAATGATAAATGTACTCTTCTCTCCAGCATGGGAGCCTTCTTCCTCCAAAGCTCTACTTCCCACTCTGCTCTTTCCCTTCTTTCTCCTTAGGCACTAGGTTACATCAGGATTTTGCCCTCTCTTTTGGATTCAAGTAGTTCCTTGCCTCCACTAATATGAACATGTTAAAAAAAAAAAACAACTAAACTTAAAACCTTATTTAACACTCTCTGCCCACAGATCGTTACCCTAACTTTACCCTCCATCTAAAACTTACTGAAAGTATTGCTAAAAATAAAAACTAAGTCAACTATTTTCTGCTTATTCCTCGCTATCCACCTGGATCTCACTATACTTCATATGTTACTGTTCAGTACAATCTCAAGATCACCGAGCCCATTCGATATAGTACTTTGTTTTCCAGATCACAGGTTGACTACTTCCCTCTTTCCCTCAGGCTTCAGTGACATGGCTGTCTGTTGACTTTCCTCCTATCTGCCTGACTGCTCCAACTCATTCTCCTCAACATCTTCTTTTGCCCTTTTAATGTTGATGCTTCCTTCTCTTTCCCATCCTGAGGAACATATTTATCTCCATTACTGCAATTACTATCTAAATACTGATAATTCCCAAAAGCTACATCTCTAGACTAGACATCCAACTAGTTCATCATCCCTCCCCAAATCCAATTTACTTCACTCTTACGATTCCTGTTTTTTAACAATAGCTATAGAGTTCTAAAGGCAGAAATCTGGAGATCAGTCTTGATACTTCTTCCTCTAATCTGCCACCAAATTCATAGCTTTGTACTATAAAATTCCTCTAAGTACTTTATGACATGACTTTAAATTAGGACCCAGAATTACTCTCTGGGATTGTTCTTTGCCACCGTTCTCTACATAGCCCACAGAGTGGCCTTTTAAATACATACAAATCCAGATTATTTGACATGCAAATACTGAAGAACTAGAATGCACCATATTTTCTTTTATGGGTGTAATATATAACGCTTCATCGCTTTCCTGAATACCATTTCACTTTTCTTTCTTTTTTTTTGAGAGGGGAGCTACAACGTCTTACTCTTTCTATAGTCCTGATGTGAAATTTTACCCTGATGTCTGGCACTCCAAATATGGAACATCTTTCTTATGCACCCTAACAGTACCTAACACATACTCTCAAAGAACTCATTATGCTCTTACTGTAATTATTTGCTAACTTGTCTCTCAATAAACTGTGAGCTTCTTGAAGACAAAGATTTTTATCTCGTTCATTTTTGTATAAAAAGCTAGGACAGTACAAGTGGCATATTGCACTTTCAAGATTGGTCATGACAATATATCACACATACTCTTTTTACAATAAAGACTTGACACTCCTTAAGAAGTAGGGACTATGTTCGCTCTACTTAAATTTGGATGGGCATGTGACTGTGGTGGAAGCAATACTACACAACTTCCAAGACTAGGTCATAAAACCGGCTTCCTTCTATTCCTCTTAGGTCACTGATCTTGAGCTCAGTTGCTCCAAGCTATTAGGAAGTCCTAGCAACACAGGGCAGACCCAAAAGGAAATAGAGAGCTCAGTTACGTTCCCAGTCAGCAGCACCTAAACTGCCAGTTATGTGAGTGAACCATCTTGGAAATGTATTCTGAGGACTCTAGTCCCATCTCTCCCAGTTATAACACCTGGAGTAAAGATGAGTCTTCTACACTGAATTCTCACAATTGGAGATTCATAAGCAAAATATATTATAGTTGTTTTAAGTCTACATTTTGCAGTGATGTACTGCATAGTAATAGATAACTAGAAAAGGGCCTAGCATATAAGAAACAAGCACATACACACAGAGTACACACATGCAGCAACATACAAACACACACACACACTCACACACACAATTTGGTGACTCAACGAATAAATTTCCAAATCAAGTTTACTCCATAAGTTATAACTGATGGATAGATGACTTTTTCCCTATTTTCTAATTGGGATATTTATATACTCCTAATTTTTGCATTATTAAAAAAGTAAAGATAATCAAATAGAAGAAATAAATAGTTCGAGGCAAATACCCATGTAATCACCACCCACATCAAGTAACAGGACTTTGCCAAATATTGCAGAAGGTCTCAAAGTGACGGCTCCAGGTCAAAAGACATGTGTATCCCTTTCTATAAAGTAACTACTCTCATGGGCCTCCCTGGTGGCGCAGCGGTTGAGCGCTGCGCTGTGGAGCTGTCGGCACCGCTGTGCGAGTTCGAAGCCCAGCCAGGGAGAGTCCCACATGGTGCGGCAGACCTCTCCTGCCTCGCTCACTGCTCCCCTCAGCAGTGTGTTTCTGATCTGCCTGTTCTGCTCCCCACTCTGTCCTGGTAAACCCTCTTGCCACCCCACGCCTCTGGCTGTACCCCAGCTTGTATTTAAAAAAAAAAAAAAGTAACTACTATCATGCCTAGCAATCACTTACTTTCAGTATTTTTATTATCCTTAGTCATTAGTGTGTATCCCTAGACACTAGAGTTTAGGCCTGACTATTTTTAAAATGTATTGAATATATCATATTAACTTTTTTTGTATTCTACTTATTTGTATTGAAGCAACACTGATTAACAATACTACACAACTGTACATGATTCAGAGAGAGAGGTACCCACCCCTTGAAATGCATGTTACCACATCACACCTCCACTAGGGCACCCACAGTCCTCGATACAGTACCTACGGCCCTTTTCTACTGCATGCCTCAACCGCCCTCTGCCCTTCTAGTAACCTAAATAAAAACAGATGAATTAAAAATTTTAAAGTTCCCTTTCCATCCTATACTTTCCTTATTACACAGATGTTTTAAAACAAAGCCATTTGATTTATAGTTTTGAAAAGTCTCAGTTTTGATGATTTCATACTCAGGGGGCATGCCTCTTGTTTTCTGCAAACTGGCCCCTGGGGTCAGAGGCATGGTCAGCCTCAGATATAATACGCTTAGTGAGATCGTGCTGAGCAACATTAGGAGACAAATAATGTCTTGCTTGTCTTTTTCTATGGTATTAGAAGTTACTGGTACTCAATGTACACATCCACTAATCTGCTGGATATATTGAAAAGGTGATATTCTTTGAAATTCTAATATTTCTCTTCCAACTATTAAGTTGAAATGTTTATATAAAAAAGATGCTACCTCCGTTTTATTCTTTGGTTAATCGGTAATGAATTCCATATAGGAAAGGCAGGATAAATGTTTAACTATCTTTTATGGGTACATTTTTTTTAATTCAGTCTTTGAAATAAGAATTATAAACAAATTGCAACAAATCTTATATACATTCATTCATGAAATAATCATGATAATGTGAAGATGATAAATATAATCAGTTTATACTGTCCAGGAGAGAAAAATAAAAGTACAACATTTGGCTTGTCAGCACAAGAACTGCTGCAATTCCATGCTTAATTTCTGTCTTCAATAAGCAAGTCCCAGTTCATTAAATTCGTTCAGTGGATAAATGCAAGAATATTATTTCACCAGACAGAACATGTATTTCTCTTACACGCTGTGGCAGATTTAAATGAGAAATCTGCGTGGGATAGCTATTTATGATTAGTAAATTAGACTACTTATTCAAGTACAATTATGATATTTACCAAATAATCAATATTGGTGTTTTCACTTGAGACTTACACAATATTTTCATTTCCACATACTAAAGATAAACTAAACATACCCAGGCAGAATGTGAATCTTCTAAAATATGAATAATTAAATTTGAGTCATCAAAAAAGGGGGATATTCCACTACATAAAATTACCTCAAAAAATATTTAATATGCTTTATACATTGCCTTATGAAATTGATATATTCTGTGAAAATCTACCAACTATTAGTAACATGCCTACAAATATATTATTCATACACAAACTTCAATAATATAACTCTTAAATATTTTTTAATATTCCCTGGCATTTGGTATCATAAAGAAATTTTTGAAAATCTAAAACCTAGTTTAAGAAATGCCTATATTGAAAAGGAAATCTGAAGAAGTTTTCCTCAGTACCTTTATTACAGATGCAATATAGAGATAAAAATAACAAAATACCAGCAACATTACAATGCTTGGCACACTTTTTTCAGTAAAGGGCCAGACCAAGGAAATATTTTAGGATAATAGGCCATATGGTATTTGTCACTACTACACAACTTGGCCAATGTAGCATTGTAGTTTGAAAACAGTCACAGACAACACATCAACAGATGATCATGGCTGTGTTCCAATAAGACTTTAAGGACAGTAAAATCTGAATTTCATATAATTTTTCATGTCACAAAATAATGTTCTTCTTTTTATTTTTTTCAGTGTAAAATTTAAAAACAATTTGTAACAACACACCACCAAAAAATAGGCAGCAGACCAGATTTGGCTCATGGAACATTGTTTCTCAACTGTTATATCACTAAAATTATCAAAATTATACAAAGAACCAATATGCTACAAAAGCAAGGAAGGTCCCATTCCAGAGTCAGATTAAGGAAGGTGCAACCCTTGCTTCATCTCTAATCTAAATGACTTTGGAAAAGTGGCCTAACTCTCTGTATATTAATTTCCTTCTCTATAATTTGGCAAGAATAATAGTTCTGCTAAAAGGATTGCCATAATGACTATAATGGTACAGAAAGTACTGAGAAAATTTCCTGGTACCCAATAACTTGTAAATCCTTTCCAAATACCTTGTTGCTGTCATAATCAAGATACAGAGAAAATTCTATATCAAAAATGTGTGCGTTATAATATGCAAAGACATTCTCCTTCCAAATTTCTGTAGGCAAATTTAGAGGAAAAATCTATTTTAAAAAAGGCATAACATTTTATAACTGGGAGATACTATAAAAAAATCTGTTTTCCCAGAATCTGAGATGTTTATGGCCCAACTCTAAGTTAGAATAAAAGCCAAAACTAGCATCAAGTGGTGCATCTATACTGTGCCCATAAAGGTCTTTTGTTTATTGTGTCTTTGCAACAACTAAGTAGACGTTTCTTGACCAAATCTAAATAGCATTCCTTTTTGAGAATTTGGGAGAAAGTACTTGGGAAATATTAGATTAGGGACAGGCAATAACTATTCCAGACATGCAAAATAACAGAGTGATTAAATGTAAAAAGTTGGTAATAAACCTAATTTAACCTGTTAATTGTTTGACTACATGACTTTCATCAAATTTACTTACTCTTTCTGGAATTCATACAGTATATTGAAAATTATACAGTACATTGAAAAGTAGGTAGTTTTTGAATAGGTACTCATAAATATCTGAACAAAAGTACTAGTTTCTCTCAAAGTTAAGAGTCTCATCCACGATCAAGGGTTTAACTTTTTAAAATTTTCCTGGTATTTAAAGAAAAGAAATACAAATATTGTATGGGTTGGATGCAGTCTCTCAAAATATATTTCCACCCAGAACTTACTTGGAAAAAAGGTTTTTTGCAGATATAATTAAGGATTTCAAAATAGATCCACCTGTAGTACCCAGGTGCCCCTTAAATCTAATGACAACAATCCATACAAAAAAAAAAAGAAAAGAAAAAAATGTGAAGGGACTGAGGTTGAAGTGATGTGTCTACAAGTCAAAGAACATAAAAGATTGCATGTAGTCACTAGAAGCTACAAGAAAGCATCAAAGAATCCGCTCTGAATCCCCAGAAGTCTACTCTGGGGATACCCTGATGCTGAATTTCTGGATATCCAAAACTATGTGAGAAAAAGTTTATGTTGTTTTAAGCTACCAAGTTTACCATAATTTATTATGATGGTCCTAGGCTAATGTGCAGGTGACAAAGAAACAATGAATATTGGCTTTGTAAAGTAATATTAGTGAACCAAAATATAAAATACAATCATGTTTATATGAAGTCTATAAATCAGAAAAACTGGTCAAAAATTTTACTATTGTGTAAGTTTTATACTGTAAGATCAAAAGGTACATAATATGTACTATTTTAATCTTTCGATTTCCATTCCAGTTTTTAGAACTCTAACTCTGACCAGACAAACCCTCTGCCCCCAAATTCATTGTCAAAAGTACGGCTGCAGGCAGCTATTCTTAGCAGGAAATCTGGAAACTCCAGACACTCTGCAACAATATTTGCAGTTTAGCAGTGTTAAGGTCAAAGGATTTTTCTCCCTCGAACTTTTCATTCACCTACAATGCAGTAGTAGCTGAAACACTGGCTGACTTTCTTATTTGCTTTGGTAAAATCTATTTTCACACTAATTAACACATACAGTCTGAAGTTTCTTTTCACATTTCGTGGTCCAATATTGTTTCTGATAATAAGGTGTCAGCAAAGAAAGAAGAACTCTGAAAGACAACCAACTCCCAAGAAAAAAACAAGCTGGTCTATACATACACATGCAGATAAAGCAAGTACTTACATGGTTGACATTGAAAATAAGGGTAAACATAACTGGGTCATAAATTTTATCCTATCATTTTTTTCACTATGTAGTCACATAATGAACTCACATAAAATCAGTGGTAAAAGTAATCTAAACTAGAAATTTTGTATTTCAATCCTCTCACTACACAACAGATTAAAACAATATAGAAATCAAAGGAGACGAAATAATTTGCCTTACATATCTGTTGACAAAGCTCACGCCTCCCTTACTTGTCTTTCTCTATACCACATTATCTGTATTATATACAGCAAGCCAAATAAGTGATGGACATTCATCATTGATTCATAATGTTAAGGTAGTCACCATGGCAGACAAAGAACTGTAAAAATTATCTAGTCAAAGGAAGACTCAGAGAACTCTAAGTTTGGTGGCAGTAGAGTGGAGCAGATGGAGGTGAAAGGAGTGCAAATGGGAGAACAGATACCCAAGCCAGTAGAACAGGCTAGAAGGTTAATTGACACAAAAGGGCATTCCAAAACATTGTGAATTTCCCTGGACAAACTATTCTGAAAGGCGAGAATGATAGTCAAACCCAAGACGTGGGCATCTGTGCAAACAGCTTAGGCAAGGAATACTCTCCACCAAGTCCCTCCAGAAGAACAAGAGATCAAAGAATCACCAGACAGAGGCAGGCCAGATTCCATTACAGGATCAGTAGCAGAGAAAATGGCTGGTGTGAAAACTCACTAATCACTTGGAAAGTATCAAACGAAGCTTTTAGACTCAATCCAAGCAGGCATACAGAGGCTTGCAGGCAAGTTCCTGGGAAGAAGAATAGCAGTGGAGGAGGCAGGGTGGTATGTGATGGTCATAGGCAGAGAAAAGGGCATTCTCAGACAACTCCTGTCTGCCAGGCCCAACTGAATCCCAGAGCATGAGTCATGTATATCAAAGCTAGTTTACCAAATGGGGATATTAAAATTTCATGGATCATGATCCCATCCATGGAAGAAAGGAGTAGGAAAAAGGTACAGAGGTTGGGTTGATTAAGACAACCAAAGCACTGAAATGAAATTGCTATAAAGAGAAAGGAGAGGAGGCAGATATGAGCATATTCACTCCTCGAGCTGAGATTAAGTATTTATAACCCAGTTTTCCCTCCTAATCCCCACCTCAAATCAAGGTAAACTAAGAAAAGAAACAAATAAAACTAACCCTGAAGCATACCAATTACAAAATAAAGCAAGTAAAGCAGTGCACATGCCTAGAAAGAAAAAAAAAATCTGAACACAACAGAGATAAGCAAAATGAGAACAGAACTTCTAGGACAAATATAAAGAATAAAGAAACAAAGGCTCAATCAAAGACTTCAAAAAATCAACCTTAAACATATTAAATGAGCTACTAGATGGTCAGTCAAAGGCAGACAGGCAGATGCAAAATCTTAGAAAGATGATTCAAAAACAAAGAGAATTCTTCACCAAAAACAATGAAAAAAACACTGAAAGAACACAAAAAGAGGCTTTAACTGAAATAAAGATAAATATAGAAAGTGCTTCAAATTGAATCATAAGAACAGAAGACTTTCAGAATAGAAGACTCATATGTAAACTCTTTCAAAAAATCAAGAAGGAAGGTGTACTACCAAACACATTCTATGAAGCAAATATTACTCTAATGCCTAAACCAGACAAAGACAATACAAAAAAAGAAAACTACAGACCAATCTCCCTAATGAATACTGATGCAAAAATATTTAACAAAATCTTGGCCAATAGGATCCAACAATGCATCCAAAAGATAATACACCACGATCAAGTGGGATTTATCCCAGGGACACAAGGATGGTTCAACATCCGAAAATCAATCAATGTAATCCAACACATCAACAAAAAGAAAAAGAAAGACCATATGATCATATCAATAGATGCTGAGAAAGCATTTGACAAAGTGCAACATCCATTTATGATAAAAGCCCTTGAAATCCTTGGGATAGAAGGAACCTACCTCAAAATAATAAAAGCCATATACGACAAACCCACAGCCAATATTATCCTCAATGGTGAGAAGCTAAAGGCCTTTCCATTAAGATCAGGAACAAGGCAAAGATGTCCACTATCACCATTGCTTTTCAATATAATACTGGAAGTCCTCGCCAGAGCAATAAGACAAGAGAAAGACATTCAAGGAATCCAAATAGGAAAAGAAGAATTTACACTGCCTCTATTTGCAGACAATATGATAATATACACACAAAACCCTAAAAACTCCATAGAAAAACTACTCAAAATTATAGACCAGTTCAGTAAAGTAGCAGGCTACGAAATCAATGCACAAAAATCAGAAGCCTTCCTATATGTAAACACCCAATCTAAAGAAAAAATTTAAAAATCCAACCCCTTCAAAATCGAAACCAAAAAAATCAAATATCTGGGAATAAATCTAACAAAAGTCGCAAAAGATTTATACAAAGAAAACTATAAAACACTGTTGAAAGAAATACAAGAAGACACAAGAAATTGGAAAGACATCCCCTGCTCATGGATTGGAAGGATTAACATTATCAAAATGGCAATCCTCCCAAAAGCAATTTACAGATTCAATGCTATTCCAATAAAAATCTCAATGACATTCTTCAAAGAAATAGATCAAATGCTGATGAAATTCATATGGAACCACAAAAACCCCACATAGTTAAAGACCTCCTGACTGAAAAGAAAGAAAATGGAGGAATTTCACTCCCTGCTTTTAAACTATACTACAAAGCCATAACTAAAACAGCATGGTACTGGAACAAAAACAGACACAAGGACCAATGGAACCAAATACAATACCCAGAATTAAAGCTGTATATTTATGAACAACTAATCTTTGACAAAAGAGCAAAGAAAATGCAGTGGAACAAGGACAGTCTATTAAATAAATGGTGCTGGGAAAACTGGACAGCCACATGCAAAAAAATGAAGCTAGACTACTAC